>JABXWE010018799.1:0-37871 GCA_014611495.1 Limonius californicus
GTCTACCTTCCGAATTACCTTTATGGAAACAACCAGTTTTACTAAGACGGCGATGAATATTCGAAAAGGTTCGGCTATCTGGCAAGGCACGATCAGGATATCTTTCCTGATAAATACGTCTGGCTTCTGTTGCATTACCGTCTGCGAGACCATACACGTAATGCATTACCGCCATTTCTGCATTCGTATAATTTACCATATTTTATGAGATAATCTAATAAAAACGGCGGAAAAATAAAATAAATACAATGAAACATTAACAATCTTAGAAATAATACGATGAGGTCGTTTTTTAAACAAAACATTACTTTATGTCAACAAGTATTGTTTTGAAAATGATGTTTGTAAGAACGTCATTGTTCCAAGATAACTAGATGTATGTGTTCAAAAAATTTTCGCCAATACTGCTAAATGAAGCAATTTTAGGTTAATTATTTTAATCAAGAATGGTGCGTCTGACGAGAAAAATGCAAGAGACGACCGTTTTCATGTAGAATTGACCAGGCTAATCAGAAAAAAAATCCACATGAAAAAATATCATTGACGTACCACTTTTTTGTAAAAAATATCAGGGGACATGTTTGCAGGGACGCCACTGGTGAAGCAAGAGAATAACTTTTCTAACTAAAATATGTGGTTTTATATCCTATTAACACATACCAAAATTGAAAATAATATCTACAGCAGTTTCGGAAATAATGAAAAATAACGCTTAAAAAAATGTTATCAACACCGTGTAGCAGCAAATTTAAGCCGTTGCGGACATATGTTCATATGAACTTTTCTTCTTAAAATGACCTGCGGAATCACACCCTGAAATATTAGCACGTCATTAAGGAACACCCTGTATAATAATTTTATTTATTTGTTAAACACTACAATAATTGCTGAAAAGAACGACCACCAACTTCGATGTAATCATTGCGCTGCTGCCAGAATACGTGCTTAGCAGATCTTCAGACTCGACAGGTGTTTCGTAAACCAAACTCTTCATAAAACTCCCTGTAAAAAAAGGTAAGGGAGTCCTAATCGGCCAATCCATCACCGTAAGTGAATATTAAGTTGATCTGTTTGGACAGCAAGCGAAAAGTGTGCTGGCACACCGTCATGTTGCAGCCATATTTGTCGGCGAATCCATGATGGTATTTCTGGCAATATTTCTTGCACGAAGGTTAAGTAAATGGGACCGGTCAGATAATGTGGCAAAAAGTACCGCCCAATTAAACAACATTCAGATAGGTAACTACCTGTAGCTCTGGATATGAGTTTCATATTAAATGTGGTTGATGTTGAATCCTCTACATACCCTATAAATGAGTAACACGTATTAATTAACACCCTGTATACCTTGTACTAAACGCCGCTATGGTAGTATTGGGCGTAGTACTAAACAGTTGATGTCATGGATGCGATTAATGTGCATCAGTTGTAGTATTTCACGTGTAAATACAGTGAGCAAAAATAAACTCAATCGTGGTCGCTATTGGTGTAAAAACAAGGCATTTTTGATTTGTTCATAATTTGAGAAAACTCCATCACTGCCCTGCAGTTTATACAGCACGATATTCGATAAAGATTGGCTGTTGCAAACGAGTGTGTCTGCTTAGGTTGTCTGGAAAAATTTAGCTATCATTATGTTGCAATTTTTGTACTATATCTATCTGAAAAATAAACATATTGAATCTAAATGAAGGATTCCGTAGAACGAAGGCTGGTATATGAAAAAAAAAACACATTACGCATACAATACTGATTTCGTGGTAAATAAAACTTACCTGAAACAAATAATAAATAGATCTTCTAAAACCTTATAGTAAGTACTGAATAAAGTTTAATAACAGATGCAAAGCAAATATGTGTATACCTGTAGTCCTTTCTTTTACAGCTCATCATTACGTTTGGTTTTCAGGGGTTTTCGAATGTTTTCAAATATAATATAAATTTTCAATCCGTACAAAGATTAAGTTTCCCTCTAGAAATATGTATTTAATATGAAGTAAACCGTTTGGTTGTTTTGAATGACTATTTATTCGGCTATACTGTCATCGTAGTATGATAGTTTTTAGCCGACTTCGGTGGTCCAGTGGTTGTTAACGCTCTTACCTATAGATCCAAGGAAAGCTGGTTCGATTCTGGCTGATGTTGCTGAAATTTTTATGGTCGAGGAAAATCTGAAAGTAAGCTTTCTGTCGAATAAGAAGTAAAGCCGTAGGCCCCGTGCCACTGTGATGTGTGACACTACTGGGGTTGGAACTAACCCAACCCAAGATAGCCAACGTTCATAGTTAGGGCGTAGAATGGGTCAAATATGGCCTGAGTGTCTGGTTTGGGTTCGAAACCTCAGTTTATAAAAATTTTGTCTGCAACCTACCATACACCATTTCCCAGTCTGGCTTAGAACCGTTAGATCTTAATGTCACAAACCTTCTCTGGAATTTCGGTAGTTCGGATTCGACGTTAAACTGTGTTTGTTAGCACCCAGGAAAAACACGTGACAGAGAAGAGGCCGATGTCCAACAATGGGACGAAAAAGGCTGTTGATTATGATAAAACAAAACTACATACGTTGTGATTTCTAGACTCTTTACACCATTATTTATCACATTTTTGAAAAACTACACGGAATCGATCCAGGTTTGAAAGCAAACGCAAACGCTCGAATTCACCAGGTGCGAAAGGCGTTCATCAACTTATACGAAAATTGTAATCTCCTTGGTGATGTTACGTTACCCATTCACAAATCAAAATAGTCAAAATAGTCTAAAGTAAATATTAATTACAGTAACTGTAAAGCGAAGGAACTGAAGAAACGGCAGAAGCGTTACACCAAGCCACAAACAGGTGGACAGATGGACAAAACGATGGAGAATAAAACTATACGAAAGCAGGTCAGTGCATATCAACTTCACGAACAAGAAGGATGATTACGTGCCAGTAACACTCAACAACAGCATCATATCGCATACTAATACAGCTAAATATCTTGGAATGAACTTAGATGCCAAACTACGCTGGAAAGAACATTCAAAGAAGAAAAGAGAAGAACTAAATATAAAATATAGGAAAATGTATTGGCCGCTGGGAACAAACTCATAATTTCCAATTCATAACAAGATATTTCTGTACAATCAAGTTTACAAATCAGTATGGAAATACGGTTGTCAGTTTTGGGGCTGCGCCAACAAAATCGACATCAAACAAATTCAAAATTTCCAGAATAAAGTGCTGCGGAATAACGTGGATGCACCCTGGTACGCTAGAATAAATGATATCCACAAGGATCTAGGGATAAAAACCGTTACAGAAGAAATAAAAAGCCTTGAAGAGAAGCATGAAACCAGGCTTCATAATCACGTAAATCCAACTCCTCTACAATGCAGATCTAGTGAGAAGGCTTAAGAGGACCAAACCATTCGAACCAGTGTAAAGAGACGTGAAAGTGTCAGTGAAAAAAGCAGAGCAAAATTGAAGTGGCAACACATGAAAAAAGTGTGCAAGAGACAATTGAGAAGACACCAGTGGGTGAATTCTTAGCATAACCATTTAGTTAATTTAAATTAGATAAAAATTGCTGGTTAGTCTTTTAGCCTAGTTGCGATGTAACATCTTACAATCAAAAAAAAACAGTAACTGAACTACATTCTTTAATAACAATTAAATTAATACAGTAAACATTATAAAATATATGGTTTAAGTAAGTAAGTAAGTATATTTATTATTATTACAAATTTAGAAATTACAATAATATAGTGACTATCAGTAGCATTACCCCTTCCGAGTCCCATATTTTCATTAATAATGAAGTTATAGTCAATAGAGCTATTCACAAACACCCTGTAAACCATGAGAAACGAGATTGTACTAAATAAACTATTTTTATTTCCGATAAATTCAAAATTTTATTCAAATATTTAAGAATTGATCTAAAATTATTTAACACAAAACTACGAAAATTCCATCTCAGATGAGCATCCATGATAATACCTAAATATTTTATTTTAAGGCTAGAACGTATTTCGATTAAATCGTTATGATTCATGACAGTTAGATGTTGATAATCTGACAATCAATTGCTATAACATCCAAACAGTATAAATATAATTTTTCATAATTTATCGTTAATATCCTGTAATTTATTGCATCAATTATCTTGTTAAAGCCTGATACGACACAATTCTGTAAACGTGACCAAGAAGTTATAAAAAAGCACAGTATCGTCTGCTAAGCTAATGATCTTGTCAAGGCTTTCTGTTTCCACTATGTCATTCATATAGTGTCTAAAAAGTACTGGCTCAAGAACTGTGCCCTGAGGAACTTACTAAACAACTTTACTTATAATGGAGTCTGTTTTAACAGATTAAGTTGTATTGTTTGTTTTGTTGTGGAGAAACGATCGCCAAGTCTCGTAAGAGATAAAGCACTTGAAGAAGAAGAAGTTGTATTGCTTAGTAACTTTTCATGATCTTATACGAGATTCCCCTAAAAGATCATAGAGCACCTCTAATAACTGTTTATAACTGACGATGTCGGAAGCCTTAGTAAGATCCCAAAATACACACAATGCAGGATCACTTTCGTCAAGAGCTTTATAAGTTTCAAACGTTAGTTCTCAAATAGCATCTTCTATTGACAACTCTTCTCCAATTGATGTTTTGAATGTGTTAATACAATAAGTTTATAACTGGAGGGGTTGGTAAAGTAAACACACTCGTTTTCATTTCACCAGCCAACCTCGATCGAAAATGTTGGTTATACTATATAACGCTGCAATCACCACCTGACTAATCAAAGGCAATCGAGTTTTGTTTCATAGGCGACTACGATTAAGTTTCTCTTTGGTCGCACCGTATATAAACGTGGATGATACGGCAATATCACTTGAGAGACTGGTACTTTTAGTTACCTAACGATATAACATATGATCGAATTCAAAATAAATATCAGTTAGCCATGGCTAATAGAATCAATGTCTTGGATTACTTTAGAATGTGTCAACTGGCATGGTCGAAAGCCGCAAGTACATGTAGTTTAATTTTTGGGTAATTTCGTTAATTGAGTTTAAAGAAATCTGCTGTTTAATATTATCCCGAAAGTCGAAAAATTTTAATCAGAATGTGTCTGTAAACCAGTGTTTTGCAACATTTGATTTCTGTTTTAAGTTTTATTTATATTTTACAACAAAGGAACGCCCAATTAATTATTTTTGTTAAATACACTAAAAGATATTAAAGATATAAAAGTGAAAAAAGGATATGAGATAGGAAGCGATCATTATTTAGTGATGGCATCAATAAAACTAAAATATTAAAGAAAACAAAAAGTGGAAGCTAGAGAAAAGAAGATCCAATACAGAAATATTAGGACATTTAAACAGCAAGAGGAAACAACAAAGAAAAACTATCAGATGAGAATATCAAAAAAAAACTACAACAGCTAGAAAATACGGATTTTGATAAACCACGGGAAACTTTTAAGAACATAATTATAACTTCAGCAGAAGAAATATGTGGAGTAAACAAAAGGACAAATATGAAGAAACAGCACCCTGGTGGAATTATGAGATAAAACGAGAAGTTAAGGAGAAGAAAACCTTATGGAAAAAATACCTTGGAAATATCAAGAATGAGAAGATTATCAAAGGTATACGGCACAGAGCGAGAATGTTAAAACAATGGTAAAGGAGACTAAACCACAATCCTGTCAAGAATTACGGAATTATGGAAAGGGACTCAGCGAGCAATGCAAAGATGCTATACCATACCATAAGAAATATTAGGAAAGGCAGAAGGAAAAAAACGTAAAAGACAACAAGGACGAAATCAAGGGAAGGTAGGAGGTAAATATAATAGAGAGATGGAGAGAATACTACATAAATTTATTATAATCAACAAAAGACGAAGAGGATTACAACACTGCTGAGACACCTGAGTACGATAGACAACGAGAAGATGAAGATCAAGAAGAGAGAATAATAGAACGAAGTGAAATAGAAAGAGCATTAGAAAAACCCAAGACAGGAAAGGCACCGGGTGTAGATAACATAAAACCGGAGATGATCAAGCTTATGGGAGAGGAAGGCATCACCCTACCATATAAAATAATACAACTAGCCTGAACCACAAACAAAATCCCAAAAGAGTAGTAAACTGCTTTGATAACTCCGATATATAAGAAAGGAGAATATACAAACTGTAACAACTACAGAGGACTATCATACTATGCACATACAATAGAAACCAGATTGAACGATAGAAAAGCAGCGTTGAGAGCGGACAGATCAACACAATACTGGATTTTCGTTACAGGCAAATTTCAGAGAAAATACCAGCGACAAATAAGAAAATATGCTCAATAGATCTGGAGAAAGCTTTCGACAGTATGGAAGGAGACAAAATATGGAAGGTTTTGAGACAAAGAGATATAAGTGAGAAGTTAATTAATGCACTAAAAAGCCTTTATAAAAACACAGAAAACAGAGTATGAGTAGAAGCAAAAATGTCAAAAATCGTTAGCAAGAGAGGTGTAAGACAAAGTAGCATGCTAAGCCCGCTACTATTCATCACAATAATAGAAGTAGCAAAAGAAGCAACTATAGAAGATAAAATCAACAACTGATGGACTTTCGTGTAAAGTTCAAGTTCAACGGGGCGCAGGAATGCCATCCTAATTTCATCTAGTGAATTTTACCAACACCGGAAGGAAATAAGCAAGTGCTTCTATATGAAAAGGTTAAATTAGACCGTATTATTTATTTCATGTAACTTTGTCATTTAATTGTTAAAGTTGTTTTATAAAAAAAACGTATAGAATTTGATAACATTTAATTAATTTCTTTGTTGCATCCATATTTTATAAGTTCATGTTGACTACCTTGTATCCTTCGCCTTGTTGTGTTAACTAGCGCAAGAAATTAAATGTTATACAACAGTTATCAAAGTTTATATTATAAACACTGAGATAAGAGTTCTTTTAAAGTTTATGTTTGAAGTGTGAAGTTGCGACAACTATTGTAATAATATTGTAATATTTTATTTACATATGAAAGAGAGATCATCTTTATTACGGGTGCAAATAAAGCAACATTTCCCCCTTTCTCAAACGTAATATATGTAGGTCCCTCAGTAAAACATCATAATAATATATTATAATGATTAGGTAGTAGTTAGGATTTCCTATACACGGCTGAAAAATACGAGAAAAAAATACGTTCAAAAATAAATTTTTAAATGGATGGTCTTTTATCACCATTTCGTAGTAAAACAGTCATATTTGTTGGGTAATTTGTAAGTTTAATTAATTCACAAAGCTATTAATTGTATAATTATCTGTGAATTGGATATGTATTGATGTAAGGTTTTGATTAAACCATTTATTAATCTACAGCGTTTGAAGAAAAATAATTTTTGACGCCGTCCTAAAGGATGAGAAATAAAATCACATTTACTACTGATTAAATTATACACTAACAATAAAACTAATTCTAAGCAGCGGTTAGTGTTCTTAACGATCACTTCAATGTTTTTCATTAGTTTATGCATATTTCTATGTTTACAGTTTAAAGCAGGTATATAAGTTGTGATTCATCCATATAATAAATACAAAAACTTTTCGTAAACATTGTAACTATTAAAACAAATTTTATTTGTGCGGATCGCTTTCAGCGCTATTTTGTTGTAAATCTTGCTCGCTGTTCCACTATAAACCTATACTAAAACGACCCGTTTCGCAACAACCTGATCTTCCTCCGAGCTATCAATAACTTATACGCGTATCGCTTTGCTCTTCAAGAGTGAGGGTTATTGTAAGAAGACGGGTAATTTGACGAGCAACGTATGTTGACACATATGTTAGAAGAGAGAACATCCATGTTTTAGTTAATTTAAGATTAATATTATAGTAAGATCTATCTTTTAAAATTGATAAATAATTTTTATACAAGCGGAGATGAACTATTCCCTAATAGCAATTTAAAGACGAAAAGATATAAACTTGAAGAAATTAACCAAAGTCAAATCCCACAAATAGAAAGATATACTTAACCAAGGTGTCACTGATAATATAGTAAATAATTAACTTGAATTATTACAGGGAATGTATTATGCATTGTAAAAGTTAGAATAACATAGGGAGGTAATTTAATAAATGGACGTTAGAATTTAGAAGCAAAAGAGTAGACACAGCAGACTTACTTTCATTTTGCTCAATATTTTGACCTAATTGTGGTACATAAAGTATTTTTACTAAAAATAATAAAACAAGTATTTTACAATGCTTTTATTCACTCTGGCATGATTGTGTCATTTCTAATGTCTTACTGTTTTTGGAAATTAAGGACAATACTAGCGGTTATATGTTCTTCACCAACATATGACACAAACGTCGGTATATCGTTAAGAGTTAAGAAAAATGTTAATAAACCTTATGCGTTTCGTGAAATATCCTCCTATTAGAATCTGACAAATAGCGATAATTATGACGATTGACTGCACTATTTACCAAAAAACTGCATTCGTCGAAAAAACACACATTAAAAAGATAATTTTGAATATTTATCGCCCATTCCCTTCTAGCCTCACAAAATTGCAAACGGCGGTCAAAGTCATCTTTGTCAAATTTGTGGTGTATTAACATTCGTTGAATACTGGTCGATTAATACCTAATGCCATGTGCCCTATATTCAACATAGGATCTACAAAAATGTGGCTCAGAACCGCTACTTCCACCGCTTTATTGCTTATCGAATTTTCAGCATTTCACTTTTTATTTGCGACTGATCTGGTGTCCCGAAATTTTTACACTAATTCCAAGATATACGAAATAAGGCGTGACACTGACATGATAAAAAAACATGCAAATGTTTACGCCAACGCATGATCAACTAATACTGTCTAGTCATTCCACAAATGCTCCAGAATGTGGGAGGACGTTTGAGCAGTACTCTTTTTTTGCATTGTATTTCCGCGGGAACTAATACTCGGAATCTAAAATTAAAAACACTACTATAATACAAATTTATTGAGCTTTCAAATGGTCTGCCTCTTGATACCCCTTGCTATTTCAAATTTTTAGGGTGGAAGTCACCTCAATTTTGGGGTTGTAGATATAGCCGTATATAGAAAGAAACCGTAAGAAAAAAAATATTGGAAGAAGAGGAAAAGTCTATTTGACTTTTACTGACCTGAAAAAATCATATGACTTCATTCCTGGATGCAAATTATGGGAAACACAAGCAATTATACAAACGAATCCTAATATGATAGAATTTTAACGACACCAGTCATTCGTCAAACTAGGAGAACGATTGTACGAACCAACAATTGCATCTAAGTGTCTCAGACAAGGCTGTAGCTTGTAACCCCTATTTTTAACGTTTATCTGGAAGTGTGGTTGATTGAGAATCACACCCTGGCAATTTAATTTAACACCTTGGGGCGTTTTTCGAAGAATTGAGGATTAATCTCACCAAACACGCCTGTTTCGTTTTCGGTGGGTCACCCTGTATATCTAAAATTCGATAACAGTTACAAACGTGGCATATCTTTTTCTTCCATGGCCCAACAGTGCAAATTGGACCTTGGCCTCCTGTAGTTTCTGCCTCCACGCCTGTCTCCTGCCACTCTCGTCCAAAGTCGGACCCTAAAAGATCTCGTGCATCTTTTTGTATTTCGTTTTCCCATCGTTTTCGTGGTCTCCCCACTGGCCTTTTGCTGTGCATTCGGCTGTTTAACGTTCTGTTTGGTTTTTTCATCCATTCTGACCACATTGTTACCGGCCAATCGAGCCTTTTCGACGACCCGTAAACAAACGGAAAGAAAAGGGCCTACAGCTTAACTCAGAGGAGTAGGGGGAGTTCGTGAAAATCGCTTATGGGAGAAAAGCTTTAGTTGTTTACAGGGCGAGTCAAAATAAGTGGGCGCCACCTTCCAAATCCAGCTGATTGTAGGTCCTCGTGGAAGGCCGAGAAGCCAACAGCTTACGGGAACGGAACTTACCGTGATTGTGCCTCCTCCTATATATTTAAAGCTTGCAAAAT
The DNA here is from genome assembly GCA_014611495.1 of Limonius californicus. Classification (NCBI taxonomy): domain Eukaryota; kingdom Metazoa; phylum Arthropoda; class Insecta; order Coleoptera; family Elateridae; genus Limonius; species Limonius californicus. The sequence goes on from JABXWE010018799.1 coordinate 10,034, forward strand.
TCTTACACCAACAAGTACAAAAGACACAGTAAGAGACAGTAAACTTTAATACACATATAATAAAATAGTTAGAATATGACAATACAATAAAATGACACGAGTTATAACGCAAAACGTTTGAATTACATGGTTAAAATTCTTGAACGTTCAGAGAAATGGACTCGCCGCCACTGGTGCAACGATATTTACGTTCTGCAATCAGCTACGAAACACCAATGACACTGAAGTTCACAGAAATAGAATATAATCGTAGTTCTATTATAAAACAAATTAACAACACATATGGCGACTGAAGGTCCTTTTTTCTTGTGATTACATGAAATTAAGTTTGAAGTCTGCAAGTTAACGCGAGCAAAAAAAAGGTTTCTTTGTCACAACACAAAACTGTTTTTACCTTGACTTTCGCTGCGAGGCAGGCACAACTTCGACATTCATCCGCCGAACGGCGATGGGCCAATTCGCAAAGATTTGTTTTTTGTTTGGGTTAAATCCAGTGCTTCCTATTAAATTCGGCAGTAGCCGATGGTCTGTTTATTACCCCTTGGTAAAACAGCGAAACGGAACACATATAACGGATACCCCTCGAAGAAAAACCCGAAAGCCGCCCCTGCAGCACTTGATATAATTACGGCCCTCCCCCAGAGATGTAATTTTGGGAAGGTCCGGAGCCGAGACAGATGGAAGATCGACTGGCGTAAAAACGGAAAACATTGCACCACATTACGAAATCTTACGCAAAAGTTCTGGAAGTTCTGCCAAGATCAACACTTCCGGGAATTTGGTCGGCAGAAAATCAGCCTAAAAGGAGAACGTTCAAGGGATTAACGGAACTGGCCTTTCATAACCCAATTTTCAAGACAAAACAAAATAGCGAAAATCGTAACCCAAAATAAGACTTCAATTAAAATAACGTTATTAATTCTGACAAAGAGGCAAACAAATTACGGAATTAATTCAAGTATAGCGGCAAATTTGAAAATAACATAACAACATGTCCAGCCCACTGTAGCCGTTGTAGTCTAATGAATTCTGAAAGTGGGAGTTCCTTGAAACGTCTATATAGTTGATTGTTGTATCTGGATCTCCATATGCCATTTTCCCTAACTGGCTCCATTATCTTCCTCAGTACTTTCGTTTCAAAGATATTAATTTCATTTTCGGTTCTTTCTGTCATGACCCACACTTCATTTCCGTAACTTACAATAGGGCTTATTATTGACTTGTACCGTCTTAGCTTATTATTACGGTGTACGTGTTTTGATTTAAATACGTGGGACATATTGAAGTGCCATCTCTCAGCACTGTATGTATTATCTTGAATATAAATTAACATATTTTTTGGGGGATGGATAATGGGCAAAACTGAAGGCTAAAGCTATTGTTCTTAATCGATTAATAATCGATTACTCAGACTTTGATAAATTTCAAAATAATCTGATTAGATGATTATCCGATGAATCAAGTTTATTATTAGTAATTAATACTTCAAAAATTCAATTCTTTACAACAATTTTCTACCATGTATTAGTTTTCATTAAAATCATGGAGGTTTATTATTTAAATGAATTACAGACTGTCCAAGCCAAAGAAACAACAGTATACTGCTTCTAAATCTTAATTTTTCGATGAACAAGCGATCAACGATCAAGGAAGTTGCAAAATGCTTCAGCACTTCTCCATTAAAAGTCTCAAAGCAATATTCAAATTAATGGTGTAGTCAATCATCATAACCACAATGCAAGGCATATTACAAAAACCTTTCCTAGGCTGCAACGTAAACATAAAACTAGTTATTTAAAACCGAGTGCTAGTTGGACAAACTTATATCCAAAACAAACACGGGCAAATTTAAGTAATGTAATTGTACCATGGTTTTTGGTAAGAGATGGACAAAACCACTAGCAAATTGATTTCATAATCAAACCTACAGTCTAGGAATATTGCCCATCTTTTTTCGTATGTCCTTATGACATTTAGTAGACAGTAGCAGGGGCCTCGGTGGAGTAGTGCGGATACGCGTTGCCACTCGAGGTCACAGCGAAATGTGGAAAGGTGTTCGAATCCCATCTGGGGCGACCGCATTTTGCCTAGTTAATTTTAGGGTGCATGCTGCATGAATGTTTTTGTGTAAGGGACGTCCGCACTCTCCTGAAATAATGCGAAAGCTGTTTCGGAGGGGGGGGGGACGATAGTATAAATGAATGAGAAACAAAAAAAGTAGACATTGGCAAGCGTTAACAGCAAAATTTTTTTACAAGTATCGAACAAGTGTCGAATTATAGTAAAATATACAGTGTACTGATTTTGAGTGCGCACATGTATCTTACTTATATATGTTTGTAGAATTATTCAATTTCCTGTCAGGATGACCATATTAAAAAAAATTACATCGTATTTGCCATTGAACTTTTAGAATCCTACACCCGGTATGTTCGTATAGATTTTAGGAACTGCCTCGCATGTAAATCTACACAAATGACAGAATGAATAGACGACTCATCTTAGAATCTGTTTCCTTTTGTTTTAACGTATACCTTTGGAAGTCCTTTCAAGTTGTTTTCCTTGTAAAAATGTATTTTTAAAACGACCTGTTTTCACTACATTATTTTTATCCAAATATTAAAGATATATTTTGAAACTTGGTATTTTATTTTTAGGTAGGAAGAATTTAAAAATAGTCTACATCAAGATGATAAACAAGGAATTTTTAATATACGTTTTCCCCATTTCATCTTGTACGAAATAGTTTTACGTGAAATCAATAAATATTTGGGACTGTAGCCGGTTTATTAAATAGTATTTTCAACTTTGAAACGAATATATTTTCAAGATGTGATTTAGAATGTTTAAAGCAATTGGCAAACTAATAGAAATGAATATAAAATTAATTTAGCCAAGCGAAGTACAATATGAAAGTACAGCAAAATAAACAATTCAATAATCAGCAAATTCACAATACAAGATTCATTATGAAATTTACACTACAAATTTCATTATCTATTGAGGGCAAAATATTGGAAATATAACGCTCGCTTTCTGCGTGAAACGTTGATTCTGGCTTGGGTTCGAAACCTAAACATTATTATGCAGATTTATAAAAATCTTATCTGCAACTCACCACACACAGTTTCTAAATCCCACCTTGCAATGGGATCGTGGGATCTTAATGCTGAAAACCTTCTCTGGAATTTCTGTCGTTCGGATTCGACTTTAAACTGTAGGTCCCACGTGTTTCTACCTTAGTGCGTAGGAGAAACATGTGGCAGAGACGAGGCCGATGCCCAGCAGTGGGACGAAAGACTGTCAATCATCATAGGCTTATGAAATGTAATGACAAATTTTGTAACTTCATGTTTGAATGTAGTTATTCCATGCGGGTTAAAAGTTAAATTGGCTGAGTAACTGTAATTCAACGATTGCTTGTTTTTCTATATTGTTTGTGTATGTGTGGTTTTGTGGTTAGATCTGAAAAAGTAATTTCACATATCACTAATTAATTTCCGATATTAGGAAGTAAGGTCATATATTTAAAATGTATTTGAGAATAAGTAATTCATATCAAATTGTAGATTTAGATAGAATTCATATAGTATGAGACGTTTAATAATGTTTTCCAGTAAATAAAAAGTAACACGACTTGACATTTGTTACAAACATTATTAATTTTACCATTTGGTTCAACTTATGTTGTAGTATCTGAGAAAACTTTATAATACATTTTTTAAATTCACTTAGAGGATGCAACTCAAAAAAATTTTTTGCTATTTGAGCAGTATTCAAAATATGTGCTTTTGACTTTCACTTACCACTAATTAATTTCAGATATTGGGAAAACAATTTCTCATATTTGAAATGTATTTTACATATGAAGAATGAATTCATTTCTCACATTTTTTAATATTATGTGGTTTCAATAATGTTTCCACCAGCTTTAATGAAAACAAACGTTATTAATTTTATCATCCACATTCAGAGGGAAAGTATCCCCCTCGGAATGCAGTTACGTTGGTTAAATTTCAAAGTCACTCAATGACTGTAGGTCAACTATTGAATTATCTTTTTCGCTTTTAATTTAGTATATGTAGTTTTGCCAATATATGAAACATTAATTTCACATGTCTATAGCATATTTCACATGCAAATCAATAATGCATTTCACATATTTTTAAATATAAACAATATTATGTAGTTTAAATATTGTTCTTATTAATCTTATCACAACCTCAAGGGTGCAATACGTTACAAACATTGATTTTGTCATTTGGTGGGTGTTTTTATGAATTTGGTCAAAATTATTAAACAGAAGTGACAATTTGATTTCTGATTGCATTTAGGTATTTTACGCGGGTTAAATTTGAAATTCACAAATTGACTGTAGCTCAATTATTAAATACTCGTCTTCCTGATTTTTGGAAAATGAGTATACGCGATTTTGATTTTATGTATCAAACATTAATTGACATTTCAATAATGAATTTCCGATATCAGAAAATAGTATACATATAAAAAAAATTATTTCACATATTAATAAATAATGCAATTCCCACATCTTTAAATACTAAATGATTTTAATAATTTTTCAGCTAGTTTTAAGAAGAAGTAAAATGGCTTGCTATACTTTACATACAAACGTTATTAATTTTATCATTTGTCAGAACTTGTTTTGATGAATTTGGGAAAATTTATTGAACAAAAATGGCAATTTTATCTCCGACTGCAGTTATATATTTAATGTGGGTTGCAATTAATTTAGTGGGTGCTACTTGGGTATTGAATACTTTTCTTCCTGAGTTTTGCGGAATTTAATATTTGTGGTTTTGCTTTCAAATATGAAACATTAATTTCACATTCTAAAATGTATCTCACAAATAATGAAATAATTTAATTCCCACATTTTTAAATATTATGTGGTTTCCATAATGTTTATTATTTTTTATTACCTTGTAAAACAGCATGCCAAACTTTACAAACGTTTTCAATATTATTATTTGATAGAACTTCGTAGATGAATTTCTAAAAATTCATTGTACAGAGATAATCAAATGTATGGAACCATCCATACATCTCGGTAGCCATTCCTTAGATTTTTATGAATTTTCGTAAAGGGTGATTCAAAATATGGCGGATTCGAAAATGATATCGCCAGTGTTGCCACATTTTCAGTTTTTCCGCAATTCCTATCAGCTTCATTATTTCTAACGGAAATAATGACAGAGATATCTAAAAAAAAAAAAACGAACGAATCAAATCTAACTAAAACAAGGAGAGGCTACTCATTTAAGTAGGTATTCAAATTGTTGGCCATTGGCTATCTGAGAATGAGCTAAACGATTATACACTGCATCTACACTGTTTCTGATGTGTTCTCGTGGAATATCCTCCATCACTCTTCGGATAATAACTTTCAAATATTCGAGATTATCTGGTCTTTCTTTGTATACGATATTCTTAACATGTCCCCATAGAACGAAATCTAATGGTGTGAGATCCGGAGAACGCGCTGGCCATTCGATGGTCCCACGTCGTCCTATCCATCGGTTTCTGAATATGTCATAAGATATTGTTTTACATTACGTGCAAAATGACGGTGGCGTCCCATCTTGTTTGAACCAAATATTTTGACGTACTCCGCCATTTCCATCGGGGAACAAATTTATCACCCCAGGGACAATTTCATTCTGTATTAACATGAGGTATCTATCACTAATCAATGTTCCTTCAAAAAAGAATGGTCCAATAATTCTGTCGTCAATGGTACCAGCTCAAATATTCAGTTTCTTGGGTAATTGAATATGGCTTTCTTGGGCCCAATGAGAATTCTCGAAAACCCAGTATCGACAATTCTGCCTGTTGACTGACCCAAATAGACAAAAAGTGGCTTCAGAACAAGATATTGCTGATGAAGTTATTACCTCTCTCCATTACATTTTCACAAAATTCATTTCTTCAATCAGTTCGCGGATCAAATTCACTTTATACGGCTTCATGTTCTCCTTCTTCAAAATTCTCACCACCGACATTTGACTTATTCCATTATCTAAGCCTAATTGTGTTGAAGAAGAATGTGGTTGATCCACAGTTTAAACTACAACATTTAATGCTTTTTCAGGCGTAGTTGCTGTTTTTGGACGTCCGGATTTCCGAATATTCGTCACATTCCCAGTAGGCGTTTCAATGTTTTGGATACTGTACTTCGTGATATAGGGTCTCCATTTGGGTGAGTCGTATTGAAGAGATTTGAAACTTCTTTCTGAGTTCTTCTTCTATCTCCGAAACCAATCATCATCAATCAATATCTCAATACGGTCTCTTTCCGAAAGTAACATACTTATTATTATCGAAAAAGTTTTGTCGTTTCACAATACGATCAAGGAAATTATAACTTAGACTTGATTGAGTTAAGAAAAGTATTGACAATGCGTCAAAATATTCTAATAATTAAGATATTGACATTAGTAATCAGCCTTTTTGTTCTAATCAGCTTTAATAATTCAGGAAGACTTTGTTCAAATGTCACATGGTATATCAATGAACTCGTTGAAAAATTGTCTATCGAATGTTATAAAAAGTATATAGGGTGTTTCATTTGAAATAATGAAGTTCCGTCACATTTTGAAATTACCCTGTACGAAAATTCAGAAAACTCTAACAAATGGTTACCGAGATATATGGATGGTTCCATACATTTGATTAACTCTGTATATATACCGCCTGTCCATTGTCAAACGCGAACATACTTATTATTATCGAAAAAGTTTTGTCGTTTCACAATACGATCAAGGAAATTATAACTTAGACTTGATTGAGTTAAGAAAAGTATTGACAATGCGTCAAAATATTCTAATAATTAAGATATTGACATTTCTAATCAGCTTTCTTGTTCTAATCAGCTTTAATAATTCAGGAAGACTTTGTTCAAATATCACATGGTATATCAATGAACTCGTTGAAAAATTTTCTATCGAATGTTATAAAAAGTATATAGGGTGTTTCATTTGAAATAATGAAGTTCCGTCACATTTTGAAATTACCCTGTACGAAAATTCAGAAAAATCTAACAAATGGTTACCGAGATATATGGATGGTTCCATACATTTGATTAACTCTGTATATATACCGCTTGTCCATTGTCAAACGCGAACATATGAATTTAACACTGTATAGTACATTTTTGCTGATTCCTGTTCGCCAATTCAACTTACAGGAAAGGTAATGGTATGAATAGAAAGTCAAAATTATTGCGCATCAAATGCACTAATAATAAGATTAAAGGTGCGATTTTATTTTAAAGTACTAATTTAAACTTAGCGATATTTAAATATGAGTTGCCATGATTTTCATGCTAGACAGCATTTGTCAAATAATTTTGAATTAGTTGGCTTAAGTTAGCGATTTTCTGTAAATTACTGTTTAAATTATTTACGGATAAATGAATAATTACTCCAATGTAGAACGAATTTTTATGGTAAAAGCCTTTTACAGTGGCGTTAGTTTGCGGAGAGTTAGAGATTTGTTTGCCGATAAGTTTAATACCAGACCTATACCTTCTATAAGTATTATTCACAAATATGTACTAAAAATTGAAAGATGTGGAAATATTTCTGTAGAATCAAAAGCTAGGGGTGGTGAGTAATAATATTTTTTAAAGTTAAAACAAAATATACAAAAAAAAATAATTATATCGCAGGAAATCGACAAATAGTTGAGCGCACAGAAGAACTTGTTTTGGCGATGGTAAATATGAACCCGACCTGCAGTTTAAGGCCCCTCAGGACAGCTGACGAATTTCTTGTTTGCGCCTTTTAGAAATTAATATAGGCAACTCGTAACACCTACTCCATTACAATTCTTACGTTCTAAAACACAATTCACGATGACGACAACAGCTTATGACCCTTTTATCTCTTTATCTATAGTTGTCGCCTGGGGAATTCTACCTGCCTATTCTTATTTCTGGGATAACGAGTAAATATATTTATGACTAAACAGCGGAACTAGAATCTTTAGTCTGGTGTATTTTGTATGCCAAATTTTGTCTGTATACAAGGTGAACTATTTTTCAACTCGTTCTAGCATGCTTATTAATTATAACAGAAAAATAGTGTTGGAATATTTTGCATTCCGTAATAAGGCGTACATAAATTTATAATTCCGCAATATGCTGATGGGCCCATAATTAAATATCAAGTGATCAAATTTAAAGACAAAAATCATGCCTGAGCTAGGTTCATGAAATTTAATTTTGACAACATACAAAACAAATAATAAATAACACATGTATCTAGTTTAAACATGATTTTTAATTCCATATGCCACTAAGGATAACTTTGAATTGGATGATTTGATACATGTAACAGCAGTGAGATAGAAGAAAAGAAAAGTAAAACACATGTGATAGAAAGAGATGGATATACACAATAGTTATTTATGCAACAAGTGCATAAAGTAGTACTTTTTTCACAAATGGGAAGTTTGACAATCCCATGACTGAAAAAAGAAATTTTATGCATGAGTTGCATACAATATTTTTTCTACGACTGTCAGCAGTTAAAAAAGAATAAATATAAATTGATATATATATTTACATTTTATTTTAACACTGAAATTAAGAAAGAACAAATTAACAATTAACAAAACAAGAAGCAACTTATAAACTTTCTTTCATAATAGTAATGTTAAAAGTGCAATTGTTGGGATTGTTAATATTAAATTTTGATCCAAGCAAGTTATTTTTTGACTCATTTAGATGTACTGATTCATGTAGACTATTATTGTTATTACACTCATTTATATTTGAGGTCGATGGTTGGTTGAAAATATTGGTATTAATTCCATGTCCACATAGAATCTTTGTTGCACTATCCATTTTAGTGTTAAAAGAATTGTCCACGTAGCCTTTTTTCAATTTCAGTATATCCCCGCCGGAATTAACCTGTATATGTATCTGGTTGTGGTAAATTAAGATATTTGGCAGTTACTGAAGGAATTTTTGAAAATGTGTTTATGCCTGCTACTTGTTTAGTACATTTGCCGTTTCTGTATGATAGAAAGAAATGTTTATTATCTGCATTTTTTGGTCTAAGTTTAGCGTATTTTCTATAAATATTCAACAAATTCAAGTTAGCAATTCCTGTCTCTCCAATGACACTGAAGCGTCGTTGTGTATGCGTTTTTGAATCTGGAAACTCGTAACATATATAGAGAAGAGATTCCGCAATTTTTTTATACGTCGCTTACTACCAGACCTATAGTAAATTCGAGGAGGTGCCTTCAACAAGAAATTAGAGATATTTATTTGACCTGATCGGTACAGTTCATACGGCGTGTCCCAAGAAAACTGAAACACATATTAATGTTTTTACAATAATAACTAGTAGAAAAAAGTAATCAGTTAGGAATTAAATTTTAACCAAGTCAAATTGTTATTGACTTTTTATTAGCGATTCACAAAGCTTGTCAATTGGTATGGTCAAATGCCACAATTGCCGGCTGCAGATTTCATGTGTAGCAGAGTTTGTTTAAAAAATTCAAATTCAAAATTCTAGCTTTTATAATATTTAAATAAAAATTATTTCGATCATACGGCTTTATTTCTCCCAAGAAGTTGGGCTGGGGTTGTTGTTTTCCACACAGAACAGAACAGAATGCCTGTGAATCTGTTCATTCTCGATTTAACGTGGCCTTTTAACGCGACCCACTCGAACATTTACATTTACGAATGTTTTGCTCAATTTTCAAATAGAACTTTATTTTAAAAATTAGAAATATCAATTATCCAAAATTTTTCACTAATTTTATACTAAAAAAAATAGATGAAAACGATAAGAAACTACTATCCAGACACTTATTGGTTAAACCTATTTGTTATAATTATTTGCTTACTAATTAGTATCTAAATTATTTTTGTTATTATTGACTAATTGTATAATAAAAACATGTTAACCTGTTATTATTTTATTATCTAATTTTCTATTTCCGTGTACCTCTACCTGTGCTAATCCCTAGGATTGAAACTCGTGGTCGAACAGTCAGTTCGGTTTATAGAGAATTATGGACCGCCCGCCAAGAGGTCTACCTGAAATATGGCCATTAGGAAATCCTTGTGCGTATTGGTGTTATGCAAGTTGCCTACCTACATGTATTTTTCCCAACGTGGTTACGATTACGACCTAATGGCCTTTATTAAATATCACTTTGACCAAGATTACGCAAAAATGCATTACTTTGAAAAAATTCTGATTATATTTTCTGAATCTATTTATGTAAGGAATGGCACGTACGGATTTAGTTTTTCATTTTTTTTTAAATTAACGTTTATATTTCTGTTAATTACAATAAACAAATTGCCTGGTAAAAATCATACAGGACACTTTTTTTTAAAAATAAATCCGTACGTGTCTTGCTCTACCACGAGGCATTACTATAAAATATCAAGCATAACTACAAACTATTTTTTGCGAACGTAGTTTTGGACAAAAGTATTTTATTTCTAATGGTAATTTTACTTAATACGGTGGGTTGCCTACCCCCTGTCCTTATCCCCCTTAAGGCACATTTCTCTTGACGTAGGCTTATGTAAATCTAAAATGTATTTTACAAATAAATAAATAATTTAATTTCCATCTTTAAATATTATATGGTTTTAATAATGGTTTCACTAGTCTCAAAAGCGTATTGGTATACGTTATAAACATCATTGATTTTATCTTTAGACTGAACATGTTTTGTTGCATTTGGCAAAATTCTTTGCACAGAAATGGTAACTTTACTTGTTACATTCTAAATTCACCCGATGCGCACAGCTTGACTAGTGACATCTTTCTGTTTTGATTTGAGTGTAAATTTATTTTGTATATTAGTAATTCATTTCCGATATCAGAAAATATTTTCACATCTCTAAAAATGTATTTCACATATAAATAAATAATTTAATTCCCACACCTTTAAATATTGCGCAGTTTCAATAATGTTTTCATTAGTTTTAACAACAACAAAACGGCTTGCCATAGAAAAGATATTAATTTGAACTTATATTTTTGAATTTGGTAAAATTCATTTAACGGAAATGGTAAATTTTAATGCAGTTATGTATTTGATATGGGTTACATTTTAAATTCGTACAATTCCTGCAGCTCGACTTTTGAATTTTCTTCTTTTTAATTTGCGTGGAAATTAATTTCGCATATCAGTAATTAATATCCGGTATCAGAATATAATTTTACATATCGGAAATGTATTTTACATACAAATAAATAATTCATTGCAAATATTATTAAACACAAATCGTAAACATTATGCTGTTTTAATGCTGTTTTGACTAGTGTTAATGAAGAGAAGAACCTCTTGTCCCATACATTATTAATTTTATCATACATATTTGAGTGAACTGCGAATTGCTTATACCGAACTTCGGTTATAATAATCAGAAAAATTGACACCTTAAGTTTCTTATAAGAGTCTTTTGTTGCATAAGGACTTTTAACAGGTAACTACGTTTAATCACGCCACTAGGGAGTTTTTTAAATATCAATTTATGGTGCTGATTTTTTGCAGAAGTTTAGTGTCCGTGATGTAATCCGGTACCGTAAATGTGTATAGCCGAGGTGTGTGCAGACATTCGCGGTCTTAATTTCATTTTCTCACGCTCATGCTGCGCGGAATTTCCATTAAAATGATGCTTCCATTTTAATTAATTGCCTAAAAAAGCAAACGTCAATTCAAAATTCCAGTCACAAGCGGCAAACCGCGGTTCAATTGTTTCGCGGCGAAGCTCCCCGCGCGTGCATTCCCCTTCTTCAACGCCGAATAGTTGGCCTTGAACGAGTGCATTGCTATGCAGCCTCTTTTTGTTTTTGGACGCCGTTTGGCAACGGTCAACACCCCGGCCAAGGTCTCAGACGAATGCAACTAACCTATCATAACCTAAACTAACCTTGCCCAACATGACTTTGCTGGTGCCGCATTTTTACACGACTGGTTTTCACTTCCACACATTATTTCGTGTACTTTTGGCAGCCCCATCGGAATCACTAATGCGTGCAGGTGCACGACCTCCCGCGTAAACTCATTTACTTAATTGCCTTCCGTACGTTTGCTTAGGGATTAAATCTTTACGTTTTCCTGGTTCACTATGTATTTTCGTTGTCTGTTGCTTAACTACTTGTTACTTCCCATTGTAAATATTTTTATTTAATAGATATACAGTATCAATCAACAATATTTTCGGTAACTATTGGCTGTGGAAAACTAAGTGAATGTTTTCGCGTAGGCCTTTATCACCTTTACTGCAATTTATTAATAAGATCTATCACATACAATAAATTCTGATTGAATAAATGGCAACCTCGACACACGAGAAATTGATGAAAAAGAAAGAACACACTATAGTTATCAAAGAATAGTTCAGTTTAGAACAAAAAATAGTTACTTCTTAATGCTTAACATGACATTCCGAGGATTGCGAACTTCCTATAAGTTTCTTAAAGTCCATGTTTGAATTGCTTGATAAACTTAGATGCATTCTATATAAGTTTTTTTTAAGATCTTTTAAACCAGAACTGCATAGACTGCCTTCAGGATGTTTAACTATTACTACATTGGACTGTTATATTCATATCAACAAAAATAACAATATTCAATTCAAATGTATCAGCGCACATTGAACATATTATACGGGTTTTTTACATTAAAAACACATTTTCTGAAGGCAAAAACGTGAAAAAGCAATATTTGACAGATTTTGCCAAGATTTAGAAAATTAGGTTACAAGTGATAAGTTGTAAACGGTTCAAATATTATAGTTATTTATGATACAAGTGTTAAAAATGTAAAATTATTTTACGAGTAGGAAAGTTTCCGGAACGAGGGCGGCAGCCCGAGTGGAGGAACCTACGAGTAAAATAATGCATTTTTAACACGTACATCATACAACTTTTTTTGTACGACTCCGCCTTTCAAAAAGAAAAAATCATTGTTGAAAATTAATATTTGCACAAAATAATCAATTAGTTTTTGGCGTTGAGACGTGAAACAAAAGGTTACTGTTTATTAGTAACGTCAATTTAAGTGAAGTGCAGTTTTTTTGATAATCAATAAATATAGTTACAATTGTTGCAGTCCTGTCATTTTTAACACTAGTGTTAAAAACATTTTTAACACTAGTAAAAAAAAAATCAATTTTTAAGTCAGGTAACTATGGATTGAAAATATTATTTTTAATGTGAGTCGTACAAAAAATATATTTCGTATCCGTTCATAATTGTTTTCTTTAGATTATAATGGATTATAATTTATGTTTATTACGAGGGCAGCCTTTTAAGCTTTTACAAACGACCACTAGGTGGCGCTATTGAGATGTGTCATTACTATTTAAGTAAAATTTGACATTTGTTATTATAAAAACAGTGGCGGCTTAGAAATTGACCGAGTAGTTTGTTTACAGTGAGCGTTTAAAAAAAGCAATTTGCGAAAATATGGAAATTTCACGTGACGGTTTCCGTTGGATGTTATTTTACGATTTTACTTTATTTCAACTTTTGGTAATGAAGCACCGTCAGAAAAGTTATGTATATATGTAATTGGATTGCAGAATTCGTCGTGGTCGTGCATCCATCAGTGATGATTTTCGTGAAGGTCGACCAAAATCGGTTATTATTTCAAAAAACATCGAAGCTGTGCGCAACATGATCGAAGAAGATCGGCATGTGATTTATAGTGAGATAGAGCATCCTTAGATATCGAAGACATTACATTCGATTTTGCATGAACATTTACCTGCGAAAAATATCTGTTCCCGATGGATTCCATATAATTTAACCGAAGCTGAAAAAAAAGCTCGTGTTACCTAATTGGTGTAAGGAAACGCTCAAAAAAATCGACCAAGGAACTGCAAAATCCGTATACAACATCGTAACAGGTGACGAAACTTGGATATATTCGTATGACCCAGAAACTAAGCAACGATCCACTGTTTGGGTGTTCCAAGATGAACCGAATCCCACATAAGTTGTTCGTTCACGAAGCACTTCCAAGAACATGATTGCTTGTTTTTTCGGTTGTACTGGACATGTCGCAACCATTTATTTAGAGGATCGAAGAACAGTTAAGGCTGAATGGTATATAACAATTTGTTTGCCAGAAGTCATCGAAGAAATCAGGAAAAACGACCGAAAACGGCGCATCATTTTTTATCATGACAATGCCAGCTCTCACACAGCACGTCAAACAATTGATTATTTGAAGGAGAAAAACATCGAATTAAAGTTTCATTGCCTTTATTCACCTGATTTATCGCCTAACGACTTCTTTGTGTTCCTGAATGTTAAACAAAAAATGCGTGGACAGCGATTTTCATCATTTCAAGAAGCCTTCAAAAACCATGTTTTTGCGGTAACAACGAGAATTGGTTTGAAGCATGCAAAAGTGTATAAATCTTAAAGGCGAATATTTTGAAAAGCAGTTTGTTCCAAAAAAAAATTTTTCTTTCCTAGTTTTTGTAAAAACTTAAAAGGCTGCCCCCGTATATGCTAGAAATAAGTTTTAATATGACTAAAAGCGTATGGTTGTTCTAAACAATTATTTATCTAGATTGGCTACTGTTATTTTTGTATATGAAGCAAAAACTAAAATGTAGTGAGAGCTAGAGCTATTTTGGTTTTATGAACAACAGGTAATGTTAAATTATTAAGCCCATTCTGATAATTTTGTATTAAATACTAGATTAGCCACTTTCCTAAATTTACCATATTCGGCCAAAGGTCTGGAAATGCATTAACATCATCTGAGTTTTTCGAAAACCCATGAATTTATATATAATAGTTATTCTTACGTTTATTAATTTGCATATTTCTACAAACATATGATATAACGTTAGTTTTTCTTTAGCCAGGCTCTAAACATTGATATTGTCAATATCGAGTCCTTCCAGTTTTATCAAGTATTTTAAGCACCCCGTACAGTGAATTCAGTTTTACAGCACTGTTGTTTCTGTTCTTTAGATAGTAGTTGTGGTGAAGCATCTGTTTTAATTTAAAAAAGTGGTATACACGTACGAATCACTGTATAAACTTACTTATTTTTGTCATTCTTCTTTGAACAAAGTACAATTCCTTGTTAGAGATATAAAATATAATTAGCATTGCACGTTAAATCCATTTGTATAACAATCAAAGAGTATTACATAAAAATGTACAAATTACCAATAAACTTTAATATTCTATTACCAATTAAGTGCAAATTACAATTAATTTGCAGTAAATTCATATTATGAAATCAACTACAGGGTGTGCGATTTTAAAAGTTCCAGAAATTACACGATATACGAATAGTCTTCACCCGATATAGCATGTCAAATCAATTTATATCTTATTAAATTATTTTGAAGCTCATAAACTTTTTCATCAAATTAATTAGCTTAATCGGGAACCAAGCGTATTTTTTAAGTGCTGTCTGCACTTAAAAAATACGTTTGGTTGGATGCCTTTAGCGTTGAAGGTAGTATTGGTACAGTATGCGGGATTTGAAGGCTAACACTGTTCGATACAAAATTGGACAAAAATTTAAATAAGCTACAAAAATATAAATAGAATAAATAGTTTATTTAAATAAGACACGAGATACCTAAATATGCAAGTTTTATAAGAAAACATTATGTATATTAAAAAAAACGGAAATTAACTGCAACTGGTATTAACGGATTTAAGGAATTTATCCGCTATTTAATTTCCACACTGCATAAAGCTGTAGGCAGCCGTAGGCTAGCCTAGTCGACATGTTGCAATTGCATATATGTGCTTCCCCTTTCTTGCGAATGGTGACGTGAATTTACATAAGCTGGCGGTTGCAATTAGGGCTGAAACGCTAGAGCCTAAAGCCACAGTTCCCACAGTCGTTTTAGTGTATTTTTCCTAGCCGTCCAGTTGTCTTACTTAAGGGTCAATTTATATATAATGTCTCAATATAAATATCATCATCGTCATTATCATGATCCTCGTGTGTACCGCTTGCGCAGTGTCGAGGCGGTGTGAGGCAAAGCTAAACTAGTTTGTGCTATGCACAACAGGGCCCGACTCTGCGGGTTTCCATGTTGGTGCGAAACTGTGCTTGGCTTGCCAGCTGTGTGTGAATGTTTTTGTTTATGGTCTTGTTACTCCTCTAATGCGACCGTAATACGAGGAGTGCCATTAATTTGATCCCCAATGGCAAATGGAGACCGGGACCCAGTACTGATCACCCAGGGAATTAGAAAAAATTCCGACCCTGGAGAGATTCGAACCGGGAAGCGTTTGGACTATTACATCCAAAGCTCGGCTCCTCTACCACTGAACCATCCCCGCCCAATATAAATATAATTTATGAAAAAAGCGGGTAGGTTCAGCCGTGCATCTTTAATGGACGTTTCGCCACTGAGCTTAATTAGTTATTTTAGGGTATAGCGAAAAATTGAGTTAAAGTTTTGTTTAACACAAAAACCAAAACGTTTCTAATACTACGTTTTTTTAAGTTATATTTTATAGTTAAGATATTTAAACGCATAATAATAAAAAATATAAGTCTAGTTAGTTTCGGCGAGATCATGTAATTTGTGTATCTGAAAATCATTTTAAATTATGATAAACAAAATTCACTGTAACAGTTCTGCTGTAAATTTATTGATATTGGGAATATTAAAGTATATTTAAAATATTGCCGTATTAAATACACACTCTGTGTGAAGTGTATATGCTAAGGAATTCAATAATAAGATAGCAGAAATTTCTAAGAGTCCAGGGGGTGCTATAGTTTTCTAGCCCCCAGAAATTGATCCCACTGGTTCTAAACTCATTGCACGCACTTCTATTTATTATATACCTTGAAAGAATCCGTCCAGGTTTGTCGAGCAATTCAAACGTCTAATTTTGCCAGGTACGAAATACTTTAAGAAACTTACAAGCAGATTGCTTTCAAGTTTTGGATTCTGCTATAAATATTGCGTGTTTTAGAGTAACAGATATGTGAAGAAACTGCATGACTATTAAATAATTGTAATAAGCTGTTGTAAGCTGTGCGACTAAAACAAGACACACGTTTTGTTGTCTAAATTTAACCCTCGATCGAAAATACCAAACAAAATTCATTATAACATTTTTTTTAATTCTTCCTTAATTAGGATAACGAAACAAACTTAAAAAATTGCTGTATTAAATAGCCACCCTGTATGAAGTGTATATGGTACAAAATTATCTAATATAATAGCAGGAGTTTTAAGGGGCAGGTTCGTGATGGGAGGGGGAGCTATAGCTTTCCAGCCCCCAATTGGCTGTAAACCTCTTTAATGCACCACTTGCAGTTCTATTTATTAAATACCTTCAAAGAATCCGTCCAAGTTTGTCAAGCAATTCAAATGTCTACTTTTGGCAGGTACGAAATAGTTTAAGAAACATACACGCAGATTGTTTTCAAGTTTTGGATTCAGCTATAAATATTACGTGTTCTAGAGATAGATATCTGTAGTAACTGGACTATACCTTGATGACTATTAAATAATTGTAGTAAGCTGTTGTAAGCTGTGCGACTAAAATAAGACACACGTTTTGTTGTCCAGATTTAACCCCCAATCGAAAATAACAAAATTCACTATACATTTTTATAATCTCTTATAATTAGAATAATAAAGCAGATTTAAAAAATTGCCGTATTAAATAGACACTCTGTATGGATTGTATACGCTACAAAATTATCTAATAAAATAGCTGGAATTTTAAGGGGCAGATTTGTGATGTGGGGGGGGCTATAGCTCTTCAGCCCCAATCGGTTCTATTTATTAAACACCTTCAAAGGATCCGTCCAGGTTTGTCAAGCACTTCAAACGTCGACTTTTACCAGATGCGCAATATTTTAAGAAACTTACAAGCAGATTGTTTTCAAGTTTTGGATTCAGCTATAAATATTACGTGTTCTAGAGACAGATATCTGTAGAAACTCAGCTAAGCCGTATGAATAAAGCAATTCTCTTGTTTGGTTTTCCACATTCAAACACAAACAGTTTTGGTAAACAGTTCAAATGGATCTTTTTTGCCTAAAAGTTGGTTCGCTTAACTCCTGCGGCAAACCCACCGGAAGTATTGTACTTTTTATTCCACAGCTCTGTTTATTTCACTATGCAAAATAAGATAAGGAAACATCCGTCAATAAAGGATGTACAAAATAATCGCAAAAACCAAGCGCTGCTTAAAAAGAATGAATGAAAGGAAGAACTCCTGCATGTCTGGAATAATAACAAAATACGAAGAAATTTGCCCATGATAAATCTAGCAATAAAAATTGTTGAATTTGAATTGCTGCAATTCTGTGAGATCGTTTGCAATCTGATAACTTATTCAAATATTTTTAACAGGTTTTCGAATACAGGATGATTGTTATTTTTGGTAATATTTTGGCAACCGCTAGATTACCTCAGACAATGTATCTGCAAAAATAAAGATAAGTCGCGGTTTAACACGACTTGATAACACCTATTGAAGCTAGTATGTTTATACAGAAACGAATATCAATTTACCTAATTCCGGATTTAATGATGTATCACGCATGGCTATTTAGTTCTTTGTTTTTCATTTTATCGTATTCATTGCGCGTATAAAAATAATCATACACCTTGCATAACTAAACGTCAGTTCCGAAAACTGTATGTTTGTTTTTGAAAACGCAGCAGATACTGCAACAATAAATGTCAACTAACAGAACTGCAACAACTTAACGTGTCGACGAAAAATCTTATAAATTAGATCAAGCTGCGATTGTTGAAGTTGGCTCTACTGTTGACAATATAAATTGAAAAATTTGATTGTCACATTCAAACATCCAAGGTAACAATAAAAGTCCTAGGCGTAAAGATTTGCGATAATTTTATGAAAATTATAGCTAGTTAAGTTTGATGAGTACGGGAAATATGTATGAACATTAATAAATTCCACTTTAATGTAATCGGTAAGAAAAAGAAGCTGAAACTGGAATGAATAAGAACTACTGTATTGTTAGAACATTTAATGAACAATAACATCGAAAAAAAAGAAGATTTAACAGTAAAAGCGCAAATCAGAGTATGGTTTGATGGGTGATTTACGGCGAATCGTTAATTTAGGTTGAGGTGCAAAGAATCACTCGTCGATTTGCAATCTCTATACGGTAATTGTGATCTACAGCAAAACTAGGATAGTACGCATCTTTTGTGGCAGTCAAAACCAGTATGTTTTACAGGAAGTACGATATACAAAAATGCAGTAAAGTACAATAGAATGTGTATTTTGACAGTTACACATCAGTTTCGAATATACGGAACTTTAATAAAGAAAACGTTTCCATTCGCATTGTTTACTGTATTGTATTACTCCCTTACAGCGATTGATCCTCCAAGAAACATAGCACAACAACTGAGAGTTTTTAGTATTTCCAGCTTGCATGATTCAGAAAACATTTACATCTAAACGAAGCAAAGTAAAGTACCTGGAATTTTCGTAAGTTGGTTGTGTTAGGCCTGTATGACACTACACAAAATCTTGTACAAAATTTTGCACAGAATGTTGTACAAAATTCTGTTCAAAGCGTTTTTACAAAATTCTGTGTCGTGTCATACTGCGAACAAAATTTTTTTCTAAATTCTGTAGCTCGTGCTCTAAAGTCTATAGAATTTTGTTCAGAAACAACGTCAAATGGATGCGCAAACGAGCACTTTCTAGTGTTCATCAATGATCACAGAGTGCAAAGATGTAAATGTGTACGTGTACCACCTAAAGCCTTTTAACGCTAGCTATTCTACATAAACTTAATATAACTCATAAACAGAAAAGATTGTTCAAAATTTTGAACAAAACTTTGAACAAAATTCTGTGCCATGTCATACAGGTCTTAATCTACAACCGACTTATTACTTTTTCTGATAAGATAAACTATTTATATTGTAAACATTTTTTATTTCTTGTATACTGCATTTAACGGTTATAACTAGCAAATATTTGCAGCCCCAAAGCTGTCGTATTTAGAAAATATGCATTGAAGAAAATATTCTAAATCTCTTATTTGGCACCAGCAGATTAAGTACGGTATAAGGGATGTGCGTTATATTCGTATTCGCAATAAACGAATTAAATTGTAGATATCAACAATCGTTTCTCTTGATTCTTCTACTGTCTGTTGGATATTTTAAATTATTTTGACGAGTAGTTCTTAATTTTAAACCTTTCATTTCAAAAATTTAAGTTTTAAGTGTCTCAAAATAAGCTAAAATTAGCGTTTTGTATTGTAATTGCAGGTACGTAAGTACGTTAATAGGCGATTGACGACCTTTCAACTTCCAGTCTTTTTAAGCTACTAAACCGCATATCCAAGATTGAAATAATGTATAAAAAAGATCGAAAAAATAATGAATACTGATAATAGAGAATTTCCAAATTTAATGCAAAAGTATCATAAAATCAACCTGCATTTATGCAACTTAATCTAGTTTGTTTGTTTGTTTGCTTTTATTTAACGTCGGCCTAGTTTTGCTACTACGGCTAACCACCGACACCATAGAACGATCCTACCACTCCTGGAAATTTAGCCTGTTTGGGGGTTCTTTTGACTTGCGCCCAACAACACTTGGGCACTGGGCCTACGATTTTACTTCCTGTCCGAGGAGTAGGGCCGTTTTAGCGTTTTTTATCGCTCAGAAATGTGCCACCGACCTCGGAGTCCGGATTCGAACCCAGGATAGCTGCGTGAAAGGAATACGGCCAACCCATCCGAGCTACCGGCGCCGGTGACATAATCTAGTGAAATATGCTTTACGAACATCATACACGCAGTGCCAATGTCAAGATTTATTTAATTTTCTTACAACAAAATAATGCCAAGACTTTGTTGCCAATTGTTTTCTTGTGTATTATATGTATTGTCTTTTACCTCGATTGCAATTCGCTTTCCAGCAATTAGGTAGATGGCACTAAGACCCGGGATGGACAGGGGAACGAATATAATGGTTTGTCGATGTAAAAAGTAACATTACATTTTTGAACCCTTGACAACAAATTATAATAAGCATAAAAGACAAACCAAAATAATAATAATTACTCAAATTGGTAGAAACCAAACACCTTATAATTAGACATTATCAGTTACAGACTTTACATAGGTACGTCCGAGGACTTTCTGAGGGGTCCCAGATTTTTAAAAAGTAAGTGTGTATAGCATATTCATGTTTAAAATAATTAAATAAATAACATAGTAAATCTTAATATGAATGGAATATTATTTTTTAGTCTTGATTACTTTGCACTACCCACAAAATAATATTCAAAAAAACGAAAGTATATCTCAAACTAGCCCGAGTCGTATACAGGTAAAAGTCTAGATACAGCTCTTATAGTAAAGTACTTGTCCAATTGTTTATAAATTTGTAATAAATATTTTATTTCAATAAATGGGGTACATTTGAAATCGCTAATTTCTATGTAAGTGTCAGTTTTGTTATGACTGCTTTAGCAATTATTTTGTAGTTTCATGTGAAATTTCTAAGTTGTGGAAACAATTGAATGAGATACTATTAGGGGCGTTGTTAAAAGAGTCAGCGTTGTTACGTTATTTTAAAATTTGCCGCTTTATATGAATTAATTTCTTAATTTGATTGCCGCACTATAGGAATAAAAAAACGTTATTTCAATTGCCGTTTGTAGGTTGAATACAGTTTGGTTATTTTGCGTCTTACTAAGATTGAGTTGTGTTGACAACAGTTTGTTAGTATTTCCTTTTCAGAAATTAATTTATGACCAAACCGGTCTCAAGGTTTTTTCTTTGTGAACTATATTTTCGCCGATCAGACGGGATTTCCAGGAATTTCTTTGTTGAACCGTGCTAGCATTTAGGAAATGTTTTTAGGCTTCTCTCGAAAGTGACACGTGGTCATTTTCGTTCTAGAATTATTTCGTAATATGGTGCAATCTTGTGGGGGAAGTGCAGATTTCCATTGCGAAAGTTCGTCAGTCAATTTTCGATCTCTGATAACCGCGGATCTGCGAAAATTCTATCAATCGGGGGCTGTAATTAAGTTGAGTGCTGCAGGGGCGGCTTTTGGGTTTTTCGATGGGTGGCCATTACGTGTGAGTTTCGTTTCGCTGTTTTACCAAGGGGTAAAAACAAACCATCGACTACTGTCGGATTCAAACAAAACACACTGGATTTAGCACTGTTAAGGCAATTCTGTGGGAATTAGCCGATCGCCTTTGGCGGATTAAGTATTGAGCCCCGTTCCTGACCCCTGGCAGTTCCCTCGGTGCGACGATTGCATCCAAGTTTCGGGCCCCTTGCGGTTGACTTCATTCAATGCAGTCTGCGGGGGCATACCTGTGGATGTTTTTTTGCATCATTCTGTTTAATTATAACCCCGGGATTGTGCCTGTCTCCTCCGGGATTCAAGGTAAAGAACCATTTGTTTATTGTTAATTGTAAAAAGATATTAATACTGTATTTTTTCTGTAAACTCTACGCCATTGGCCACATAGATTTATTGAAATATCCTAAATATCGTGCGTCAACGGCGGCGAGTTTTGTTTCCTGAACGTTCAATTATCATTTGTAAAACCATGAAAATGCCATTGACTGTCTTTTTTTTGTATCGCCATTTCAATAATTGTATTATATGTGTTTTAAAATTTACTGCCTCTATTATTTTTGTGTACTCTGTATTTGTTTGTGTAAGAATTTTGTAAGCTTAAATATATAGGAGGAGGCACAATAAAGGCGAGTTCCATTTCCGTAAACTGTTGGCTTCTCGGTCTTCCACGAGGACCTACTATCAGTTGGATTTGGAATGTGGCGCCCACTAATTTTGACTTACCCTGTATACAACTAAAGATTTCCTCCCGTAAGCGATTTTCACGAACTCTCCCTACTCCTCTGAGCTACGCTGTAGGCCTTTTTTCACCTATCCGGTTACGGGTCGTCGGAAAAGGTAATTTGGCCCGTTAAAGCGCCGAATAAAAATACTCACGGAAAATACATTAGCTAAAGAATTATTTGTACCTTCTGTTTCTAACCGTTGCTTATTCAGATTTGTTTGATAGTGCGTTTTCTGCTTAGCTATTATATGGTATATACACCAATTGTATTAACGCAAGTGATATGTTACGCGCAATGTGCGGTCGGCTACCGCTAGTTTTTCACTGTTTCTAATATTTTGCCCACCGTCCAGTCTCTGTACTCGGTTAGTAGTTATTGCTAACGTTGTAGTAAATGAAACATAGGAGTTTTAACGAGTTCTTAAATTTCCTGGGTTATATCCAATATCAGGATAACACAATAAATATTTGAAGACGTGTGGTTGCTCAGTTGGCAGAATCATCACTGTCAGAGAAAAGCGTCGCTTATGGCTTAGGTTCGATCTCTCCGGAATTGCTGTCGGAATTAGACGTTAAACTTGGGTCCCCCGTGTTTCAACTTTGCGCTGAGGAGAAGCACGTGGTGAAGAAGAAGCCGTTGTCCAGCAGAGAAAAGAAAAAGTTAACGACGAACAATCAATAAACTGGTTATATAAATGTTTTTTTTATTATTTCTTAAATATCGAAAGGAAGAGTATAAAAAATGGGGTTTAAAATATTAATATGGAAAACGGAATATATAAAAGTAGGGGAAAGGCAAGAAGAATACACAGAACTGCGACATAAGAAACATAAGAAAATGAATATAATTATTTGGGAAGCACATTGTCGGTGGAAAGAACATCAAAAAGGATCATAAAGTGTGGTAGCATCGCTCCCTGGCGTCGGTGGTTAGCTATAGTAGCAGAAAAAGGCCGACGTTAAATAAATACAAACAAACAACAGAAGATCGAGACCGGCGCCTGTAGCTCGGATAGGTTGGCCGTATGCCTTTCACGCAGCTGTCCCGGGTTCGAATCCGGTCGCCGAGGTCTGTGGTTTTTTTCTGAGCGATAAAAACGCTAAAACGGCCCTTCTTTTCGAATAGGAAGTAAAATCGTAGGCCCCGTGTCCAAGTGTTGTTGGGCACGTCAAAAGAACCCTCAAACAGGCTAAATTTCCAGGTGTGGTAGGATCGCTCCCTAGCGTCGGTGGTTAGCCATAGCAGCGGAAATAGGCCAACGTTAAATAAAAACAAACAAAAGTGCAATATGACAGGAAGTCTATAAGCATTCTAAACTCTGCACTATGGTCAAACAAAAAGCAGCTAAGTACAAAAAAGATGCTATATGGAGTCAGCGTCGAACCAATGTTAAATAAAAATGAGAAGACGATAGAAACGGCGAAGATGGATTCCCTAAGAAGAACGTGCCGAATATCAAACATACAACATGTATCAAATATAGAATAAGACGACAAACAGGAAGTTTATACACAAGTGCCGATACAATAGAGACTAGACGGAAATAGAATATGTAATATCAATAATTATTATCGGTATGCTTTCCTTTAGTATAAGAGTTTTTCTTTAAAAATCCACGAATTACGATAATAACCAATTTCGTTATATAATGCTGTGCGTTATGCACTGATGCACTGTTCACTAATTCGTCTGTGTGTTTATTTATTTATTAATGAGAAGATATTGATTATAAATTTACATCCACATATAATTGATTAGTCTTTACCAGCTAACTTGATGCTAAATTGTATTGCTTATTTATGCTTAGCATTTTATAGATTTTAATCAATAGTTTTATAATTTTCCATGGAGCGAATTACATGAATTCTGCATAAAAGAAGAGAAATGGGAGCGTTGCAACCCAATCCAAATTCTCGTATTTGTTAAGTTCATTTTGAACAGAATTATATGTATAAAATTGCAAATAACACTACCCGTTTCATGATGAATTTTCATGATACCTACAATATTAAATACCTAAATTTTATGTAGGATCAGCAAAATATTTAGTATTAGCACAAAAAAGTATATTTTATTAATAATGTTAATTTACGAGGCTTGTTCAACCTAAACCCATCTTTGATCAACTTACCCTTGAAAGCAAACGCAATAATTCAAATGACGTTTGTTAATGTTAGTAGTGTTTGTAAGCAACACATTAATAAGTTTCTGGCGTTTGAATTTGATTCTGACTTTTAAAACTTCGATTTTGAATTGACGTTTGTTGTTGAAAGTTCGTCCAAGTTTGAACAGCGTGCGATCGTACAATTTTTATGCGCTGAGGGTGTGCAGCCATTGCAGATTCATATGCGAAGGCAAGCAGAGTATGCAAACGCGTGTATTGCGTACCCAACTGTGAACGAATGATGCTGAAAATTTAAGAATGGAAAAGAGGGGACAGTGAATGAGCCGCGACCAAGTATTAACAGAAAACAATATGGCATGTGTGGAAGGCCTTATTAGAGAAAATCGTCAAATTTCAATTAGACAAATTTCAGAAATTGTTGGTGCGAGTGTAGGATCTGTCCATAGTATTGCTCGTAATCTGGTTTACAGCAAAGTTTGTTCGCAATAGATTCCTCGTCTCTTGTCTAATGAACAAAAACTGCTTGTGTATGGGCTTGTCTCTGCAACACCTCACAGACTATAGGCAAAATGGTGATGACTTTCTTCTGTCAATAGTTGCTGGTGACGTAACTTGGTGCCATTACTACGAGCCATCCAGTAAATTATCGTCGATGCAGTGGAAACATTTAATTCACCACCATCGAAGAAGTTTAAAGCACAACTTGCAGGCAAGGTGGTGTTTAATTTTTTTTCAACCATGAAGGACCCTTGTTGCAGAAGTACATATAGCTGTGGAAGACTTCTTCAATCAGCAGCCATAAGAATTCTATGAGCAGGATAGACGTCGGTTAGTAAAACAATGGGATAGGTCCCTTAACTGTGACGGTAATTATTTGTAATTAAATGTTGAATAAATTTTTTATAAAGCAAAGATGGGTTTCTGTTGAACACACTTCGCATTACAGGAAAAAAAAACTTTGAAGAAGCTTCTGAAAATCTATCTAATTGTCCTGCAATTCAAAATGTACAAAGAGTTAACAAACCTCAAACGTAAGCTGAAAAACAAATACACCCATTAAATCAAAACAAACGCATTTCTAAATTACGTTCTATGTTGCGATATTTACAAAACAAAATTTTTTTACGCAAGGTACGTTGAATCTAGACTAATATATCTTTAGCACTAGTTGAAATTCGCAAAAATAGTGCAAAAGGTTAGTTACCAATCCTTTGATAGTAATTATAATAAGAACATTAAAATGTCTAACAGTAGGTGAAACTGCCAAGTTATAATAACATTACCAAATCTTTATGAAACGCAACTGGCTACACCCACCTCTGTTCATATTTTTTACTAAATTGTTTACAGGAAAGTAGTTTAATAATACAGAATACGAATTCGAGTGACTTCTAATACAACTGCGAAATTTCTAAGTGACGGCACTACCACAACCATTATTGGTGTCCCTAAGTAGCTTCACAATATCGTGCGCACTCTATACGAGGGCTGTTCTCTTTCTGCTGAGCATAGCAAAGTAATACACAATTTATTGACAAAATACATTTATATATAATTCTTCAAAGTATTCCCCTCCACAGTCGATGCATTTTTGCATCCGTAAAACGAATTTTTAAAACATTTTCTCTAATCTTCCCGCGTTAGGTTATTTATTTCATTTCTAAATGCGTCAACCGCTTCTTGGGCCCATGTAAAACGTAAACCCCCTAATTTCTTCTTTACACGCGGAAATAACAAGAAATCGTTAGGTGGTAGGTCTCGACTATACGGCGAATGACCCATTATTTCAATGTTTTGGGCATTCAAATACTCAGTCGTACGAGCAGCAGTGTGCGCCCGAGCGTTATCTTGATGCAAGATGATCCTTCGTCTTGGATGTTTTTCGCGAACGTTTTGGAGAACTTGAGGGTAACAAACTGTAATGTACCATTCAGCATTAACAGTAGGACGATCCTCCAGTGCTACATTGGAAACATGTCTGGTAATTCCAAAAAATGTGGCGACTACCTTCTTGTTTCATGAACAACTTTTGTTGGAGCCGATTCGTTCTTAAAGACCCAAACTGCCGATTGGGAATCCAATCCAACGGGCACAATGCTTACGTACCATCAAATGTTTGTGTAAAATGCTGTGAACTGCTTTTACACCAATCTCTATATTTGCTTGAATACTCCTGGCAGTAACATACCGGTCCTCTTCAATCATGTTTCGTACGAGACCAATATTAGTTTCGGTAACTGCCGTTTTCGGCTTAGGAGTTCGAAAGTTGTCATTTAAGGAAAGTTGACCACGTTGAAATTCCGTGTACCACCGCTTTACGGTAGCTAAGGAACACGACTTGCCACAAACACTCAATTGATTTCTTCAAAACATTCCTTACGGCTTAAGCCACGTGTGAAATTGTAAAAAAAACACAGCTCGATCATGCTCTTTATTCAATTTCATGATCTTTTGGGGAAAGGATTACTTTAAAATATGTATTTTCAAAACCTTCAAATATATTTGACAACTTTCACTATAATTTAACTTGTAAACAACTACGTTAAAATGTCAATCAAAATTTGTTTCAAAATATCACAGCCTGCTAGATAGGCTCAGTGGAGAGAGAACAGCTCTCGTATAACATCTTTGGATGTAGTATCTATGAAAAGTTTGTGTTAGGTACTGAAAGGCCCATTTAGTTTGAGGCAATTTAAAATATTTCTTTCAGTAGTCGTTTTAATGAGCTTCTAATATGGTATTAGTAGTTTGCAATGATGAATTAATTTGAATATACCTTTTTAATATTTATATTTAAAATTCACTTATCTAACCAAAAATGGGTCGTTTGGTCACAGTCAAAAACTCCAGCAAAATTTCTTACAG
>JABXWE010018800.1:0-11793 GCA_014611495.1 Limonius californicus
TAATATTTTTTTGTTTTTATAACCTAATAAATCATAATTCCGTAACCGAAAGAGCAAATCAATTTTTTTTGCACACATACCTAGTTTTTTACGTAGATTCGAATTTTATAAAAAAAAAGTACATCATCCCATTTAAAAATCCAAAGTTACCCGCCGCCTCTCAAAATAAGGAGAGGGGGTAAATGTCAAAAATATGTTTAAATATGTCCCCCCGTCTCTCAAATACTTCACCAAAATTTCACAAAAAAATTTTAAACCGTTTTCGAGATATCCCCTTGTAACACTTTAAAAAACTCACCCTGTATACATCGAATTATAAAAATAAGTATTAATTCTAAAAAATAATAAAAGAAAATAAAATCTTTGTATGTGTATCTCATTATAAAATACATATTACATATTTCGTTTCAAATAGTCATGAAGTGTCGTTTGGTTTTGGTTACTAATATGGGTTGCTAAAGTCCTTTCTTGAGTTTGTCTTAGCCGTAGTATTTAATAAAAGGCCGATCCTCCGAGGGGTTGAACCGGGAGATAGCCTTTAACGCTGTTTGCAAAAGAACCAAGATGGAGAAGCTAACTAATATGGATACGAAGTTGGAAAAAATAACAGCAGAGCTAAAAAAAGCAAAACAGGAAAATGTAAATCTGAGGGAGCAAGTTTTAAAACAAGGAAATAGAGTGGAATACTTGGAGAGGGAAATTAGAAAGAAGAAGCTGGTAGTGAAGGGTATACCAGACGGAGAAGGGGAAAAAGAAGGCGAAACCCTCTGTAGAGGAGATGGGAATTGGGATAGAAAAGGATAAAGATATAGAAGAAGCCAGAAGAATAGGGACATATAAGGGAGTAAGAGCAAGACCCATACTGGTTAAATTTACAAAAATACTAAGAGAATGGAGGTGTGTTAAGGAACGCTAGGAATTTGAAGGACACGGAAATATGGATAAACAAGGACCACCCCAAGGAAGTACAGGAAGAGCGTAAAGCATTAATCGCAAGAATGAAAGAGGCGAGGCCAAAGGGATACAAGGCTCAATTAAAGTATAACAAATTAATAATAAACAACGAAGTATCTAGAGGAGCAGGGGAAGGGAAAGAGAGGCAGCAAGGAAAAGAG
Organism: Limonius californicus; assembly: GCA_014611495.1. NCBI lineage: Eukaryota > Metazoa > Arthropoda > Insecta > Coleoptera > Elateridae > Limonius > Limonius californicus. Next base: position 1,116 of record JABXWE010018800.1, read on the forward strand.
GAAAGCAGCAGCAGCAAAAGATCATTTAGTGATAGATCTCCTACTGAAGACAACAAAAACTACTAGACAAAACAACTAATTAGGGAAAATATGGACGGATATAAAAGTAACGAAAAAAGCCATGTATAAGGATAAGAAGGGAAAGGGAAGGAGAATAAGAATGCAGGGAATGGAAAAGGAGATAGAATAAAAATAAGGAACATGGAATGTAAGGGGAATGTATGAGCCGGGGAGTCTAATACAACTGATCACAGAGACAAAAAGATACAAGATACAGATTATTGCCCTGCAAGAAACAAAACAAAAAGGGGTGGAAATAACTGAAATAGGGAATATGATCTTCTTTAAACGTGATGATAGAAGGTTGGGAACGGGTTTTATAGTAAATAATAGTTTTAAGGGGAAAGTAATGGCTTTTAGAGCAATATCGGAAAGAATGTGTGCTATATAAAGGGAAGAAAAAGGAATATAAGTATAATAAATGTACATGCGCCTACGGAAGAGAAGGAAGATGAGGAAAAAGACATATTTTATGAACAATTGGCAGAAGAATATGATAAATTGAATAAGCATGATATAAAAATAGTCATTGGGGATTATAATGCTAAGGTAGGACAGGAAGTGATATATAAAAATACAGTAGGGAAGTATAGCCAACACAGGGAAACCAACAATAATGGGCAAAGAATGATAGGCTTCGCAGCAGAGAGAAGTATGGTTGTAAGAAGTACGCAAATGCAAAGGAAAGAGATACACAAAGAAACATGGGTATCGCCTGACGGCAAAACACGAAACCAAATAGACCATGTGCTAATAGAGAAGCAATATGATTACAAACATTAAGAGTAGGGGAGGAGCTGAAAGTGGATCGGATCATTTGCTAGCAGTAATAACGGGAAGAAAGGATCATCAGGAAAGGGAGAGGATTAAAGAAGCAAGAGCGGCAGCAAAAAGATACAATACGGAAGCCGGAAAGGAGGAAAAAACGATACAAAAATATGAGGCAACAATAAATACAAAATTGCATAATCTAGAACCAGCTTCCGAAATGGATGAAATATAGGAGAATATTAAGGAAGTAATGGCGGAGACAAATGCACTAGTGATACCCCGAAAAAACAAGAAGGAAAAAGCAAAACAATGGTTTGATGAGGAGTGTAAAATAAAATTCGGAAACTTAAAAAATAAAAGGCAAAATGAAATAATGAAAAGCAGCGAAAGGTGTATCCAAGAGTATTAGGAGGTAAGAAAAGAAATGAAGGATATATGCAGAAGGAAGAAAAGACAGTATAATGAAAAAGCATTGCGGGAGATACAAGAAAAATTTGAAAACAAAGAAATAAGGTGGTTTTATCAAGAAGTAAAGAAAAAAGAAAAGGGATACCAAAGAAGAAGCAAATACATAAAGAATAAGCTGGGGGAACTGGTATGCGAGCCAAGGGAAATAGTGGCAATATGGAAAGACTACTTTGAAGAACTTCTCAACGACAATGTGCAAGAGGAGCAGGAAGAGGCAATTATGCAAGTGTAAAATAGAACAGAAGTAGAACAACCAAAAAAAAAGGGAATAGAGGAAATAATAAAAAGGTTAAAAACAATAAAAACCCAGGGGAAAGTGATATAACACCAAAAATGTGGAAAAATGGAGGCAAAGCGTTAGAACAGGAGGTATACAAACTTATTAAAAGAATAAGGGAGAAAGAAGAGATGCTTGGTCCAAAGCCCTGATAGTCCCAATATACAAGAAAGGGGAAAAACAAATATGTGCAAACTACAGGGGGATTGTGCTGTTGGATACTCGCTATAAAATCTTAGCCCAAACGCTAAGGAAAAGGCTGAATGAGTGTGCCGAAGCAATACTGGGAGAGAAGTAGGCCGGTTTTAGAGGTAATAGATCAGTAGCAGACCAGGTTTTTGCTATAAAGGAATTACAAGCTACTTGTTATGAGTACAAAGTCGACCTGTATATAATGTTCATCGACTTTAAGCAAGCTTATGACAGGATCACGAGAAGCAAATTGTAGAATATCATGAATAGTTTAGGAATACCAAGTAAACTGACAAAATTAATAAGAATGACCTTGGAAAAATCGAGTAGTGCAGTAATATGGGAAGTATCTACTGTGCTATTCAACCTAGTACTCGAAGAAATTATTAGAAAAAGTGGGATTAAAAGGGAAGGAACGATATTTAACAATGATCATCAATGTATGGCTTTCGCGGATGATGTGGTTTTAATAGCAAAATCAGAATAAGAATTTAAAAAATATTCAAAAAATTGGAGTTAACAGCAAAAGAAGCAGGTCTTAAAATAAGTGAGGAAAAATCTAAATATATTGTAATGGGAAACCAGGACAGGACAATAAAAAGCGAGCTAAAAATATTGACTAGTGAAGGAGAAAAGTACAATTTTGAAAGAGTAAATACGTTTGTCTATGTAGTGGTGCAAATTGATGAAAACAGAAGCGAGGATCAAGAAATACAAGCAAGAATCTATCTGTTTTTGAAGCATGGCGTCTTTATTTTGTGTTTCAGATGTAATTACACGTCGGTGGTTCCCCATTCTGCCATTTAAAACCTATAACATGTGTAAATCCCCGACGACACTTGCTCTGGGGTAAAGGCGGAGTGTGCAAACCGGAAAGCAAAGGTGCTGTTCGGGTTACCAGGATTTCTTTTCGGATTATCGAGACAAGGGAACTTGAATCCACCACTGTTCGGATTACTGCGAATTTGGATTAAGGCATGTTCGAATTATCGCAACTGTGCTGTAGATATTTTTCTAGTTTAAAGCATTTTGGCACTTGCTACCATAATTTCACTTTAATACAACTTCTTAATTCCATTAAAACATAGATATGTAGTGCGAAAATTAATAATTGATGTAAGAATGAAAAAACAAAACATATTTTTAAGAAAAATTATGCAGATCCATAAGCTAGCAAAACTGTATATTTCGTTTTGTTTATGTTTTTAACAATTTAGAATTAATACAATATAAACTCACTGATGTCTAAACCCTATTAATTTCTATTGATTTAATTCCCCATCGATAAGAAATAGAAAATTGTAAAAATCTACAGGGTATTTAATTTAAAACCCGAAATTTGGTGTAGCACGTTTATAGAGCGCCCTCTAGAATCAAAAATATTTTTTTAAATATGTAACTGACATTTCTATGTAATTCTAATACCTAATATATTTTCATATTTTCATTATTACAAGTGCAAAAGTCTGTTCTTGCACAGTTGCACCACGCTTTATCTTATATTAAAATAATATACAACAATTACTTACAAAATTTCTGCTTCAAATGGCTTGATGTAGGGAGAATTCTTCATTGTCTGCGTTTTCACAATATGGTCATCAAGCAACACTTGAATTTCATCAATAGAAGACAATATGTAAGTTCCTGTATCTCTAAAATAATCAAATATATTGATTAGTACAACCACAACAACAAAACTTGAGACTATACGTACCTATAAACCAATACACAAAATGCCACATCTATCCATTCTGACTTCATCTTGCTCAGATGTTTTTCAAGGTTATTTTCTTTAGTAGCAGCTTCAGAGATACCTTCAAATTTGGAAACATACTCATCAAGTCCGTAATCGATAATTTTTGCCAGAGTTAAATCTTGATCGACTATTATAGGGAAGCCTACAATCTCCGATACTTTCTCCCAGTGGCGCTCCTTCATTCCAGGATTGCCCAGTGTTTGTATGATAGGCATCTGCTGTTTAAATTCTTCTATTTTTTCACGCATCTAAAAAATTCCAAATAAGAAGAGCACTTTCTTTGATTATAAGCAGGAAAAGCTTACTGTTGCTGCCAATCCCTGTGTAGCTGGTCTATCTGAAAACAGTTTTTCCAACTTGTAAATATTCCTGAAAAAGGTTCCAACTTCTGTCTCAATGTCTTCTGGGTCATAGCTACCCACTTTTGTAGTCATCCATTCATTATATTTAGCCAAAAAGTCAGCAGCATTGTCATACAATGTTTTGTAAGGCTTCAGTCTGTCATGAATTTGTTTTCGCATAGGATATTGGGACAACTCAAAACCAAATGCTTGTTCCTCTTCATTAAATGCATCTATTTTTTCCATTGCCGTTATTAATCTATGCAAAAACATCAGTTCAATTTCGGATGTCTTTTACCAAGCAACATCCAATTTTAAAAGTTTTATTACCTATTATCCAACTGTGTTGCTTTTTTATGATAACGTGCCAAATCTTCACTATTTCCATTATGTTGCAACTCTCCCACCATTCTGGAGTAAATTTCCAAATCATCTCGGAACTTTTGGATTCGCAGTGTAAGTGAATCCTGAAATTCTAGTATTTTTGAGTCAACCAACTGTTGATGCTCTTCCATTATTTTAGGCATGCGCATATACCTGAAACACAACATTCACAGTATTACTTAACTACGTTAAACTTTTGAATTTATTTATTATACCATAAGAATGTCATGTTATTTTGTTTTATTTCCACAGCAGTGAATACCATATGGTCTGCCAAAAATAAAATGTATTTCATGACTTCATGAAGTCTAACTTCCATTTCCAATAATACTACAGCTTCTACTTGCTTCGCATAAGCTATTAAAGCCATTAAATCTGCTGTATTCTGAGGGATTTCTAGCAATTTATCTGTTATTGCTTGATATTCCTCACTCAAACTAAAAAGAATGTTATTTGTTATATTTCTTTTGAAGTAAACTTAAACAATGGGATCATTAACACTTTCAAATTTATTAAAAAAGTATGTACATCACCTCTGCATTATAAAAATCATAACAAGAAAATTAATGTACTTGTTGATAAATTGCAAAATAACTATTATATTTACATTTTAATTATTAAATTAAATTTATTTTCATATTAGGAACGGTAAACGTTCCAGTCCTTGGCATGTAACCCTTATTCGTTGTCTCCCTTGTATCGTTATTATTGTGCATAAGAATATAATAATATACAGGGTGTTCCATGATAAATAAAAAAGTAACAACTTGTCTAGCTGGAACTGTACACCCTACATATCTGAAAATTATGGTACACAATACATCACTTCATTGCGAATAAATTTTGTACTGATATCTTTTCTTCAACTTTAAGGAGATCCTTTACCGGTCTGGACCGAAAAAATCAAACGTAGTGTTCTACACACGCAAACCATTACCTTTGCCTGTTTATCCTGGTGCTTATGGCCGTTTACCTGAACACTACAAAGCGACCTGCAGCCAATGTATGAAGCACTACATTTATTGCACGAGCATAACTTGGTTAAAGCCTTGACATTTTTCGATTCTATGAATAGTTATTTTTATAATAAGTGCCGAAAACAATTCATTATATACAAGTGCAGAATTTAACGCACGAGGCCGAAGGCCGAGTGTGGAAATCTGCACGAGTATATGGAATTGTTTCCGACACGTGATATAAACAACATTTTACCTACAACTGTTCATTGAAAAAATTATTATAATGTGATTAAAATTTATACAAAATTGATACTATCCCGTCAAGTCGTCATTTTACGACGTTGCTAAGGTTTGTTGATTGCTTCATTGTTTTTGAGCGCCATTAAAAAACGCGTGCCTTCAATTTTACATTTCTGTAAACAAAAAACACATGTGTTTTTTGGAAACCTCGAAAGCACAAGTGCATTAAACGTCTCCTTCCCAACCGTTGTCAAGGCTATTTTAGTTACGTAATAATAATAAAATCAAACAGTTGTAGGTAAAATTAATTAAATCTTGAAATTGAGGTTGTTTGTATCATGTTCTTAAATAATGAAATTTTACGATAAATTAAAAAATCCCACAACTGGGCGCCGCCAACTGGGCGCCGCCGACTGGGCACCGCCGACTGGACGCCTGCCAACTGGGCGCCAAGCCATCTGCGCGCCAAGTCAACTGGGCACCAAGTTATACCCAGGCATAACGCAACACAAAATTTTACCATGAATTTTTACTAAATCCTCAGCAGGATATTATTATTTTGACAAACGCTGGAAAACTTTCTGCTCACAACAAGCAATTTACAAATTTCTAAGAATTTCGTAATGGTGCCTCATAGTACAGGCGGTTAGATTAGATTAGGTTAGGTTAGGTCAGGTTACAAAATTTTATTCGGGCTGTTGGCCACACTATTCGCACAATTAACTTTAAGTTAAGAATATAAATATAAATTTGTTAATTTAATAAATAAAGTTTGTCATAATCACACAGTGTTAATTATTACATAAAATGAGGTAGAAAAAAAGAAATATAGCACTTAAGCAAAATAATAGAAAAAGGAGTCCGATTTATAGAATAAAACGAAAAGAAGTTTTATTTCCCTGTTTTTCTTTCCTGTGGATTTATTTTAGTATTGTTTTTCTTAGGGTGTGGCTTTATTCCTTATTATTATTCCAATTGGCGCCCAGTTGGCTTGGCGCCGAGTTGGCGGGCGCCGAGTTGGCGGGCGCCCAGTTGGCTTGGCCCCGAGGCGGCCGGCGCCCAGTCGGCAGCGCCCAGTCGGCGGCGCCCAGTCGGCGGCGCCCAGTTGTACCAGACCGCATATATTATAAGTCTAAATCGAAGAAGAATAGCAGGATGTCGAGAGGAGTGGAGAAATCTAAGGAAGGATTACATCTGAACATGGATAAATGTCTGAAGAATGGAAAGGAAAGCCATCATAGGGTCATTCCTTACAAGGGGGAAGGCTGCCAGAAAGGTCAGTCGGATTCCACACTGCAACTCTCAGCCCCTATTTAGCCAGTAACAGAGATGCAAGGATGGGAATGACCAGGAAAATTGGAGAATGGAATTTAGCGTCAAATTCAAAAGCAACTGTTTCTATTTGTGGATACACTAAGCTAAGTGCGTGGCGTCACAGGCACATACCTAATACAGAGCTTGAAGGATATATTTCTACTTTGTTGGTACACCTAGCTGATCAAAAGACACGTGATGCACGATTTGGTTGACGAGTAAAAAAAACAACTTGTTTTACATGCACATTCACATAAATAATATCTGTAACTCTACAATAACCACCCCAAACATAATCATCTACATTCCTACAATAAAAGGTATAATTATTGATATTGACTATGGTCTAATCAATTAGTTTTGAAGGCCCTATCATGCATTAATTCAAACTATAATGCAGCATAAAACATACCCTTTACACATGGTTTGATAGTCGTGGTTCATTCGAGCTAGAAGAGAATCTCTTAGTGCTTCCCCACATGCTACTAATGCTCTGATCAAGTCTGGTCTGTGCATATCATACATGCCCATTGTAATTACATGTTCTTTTAATATAGGAATTAATTCTGCAATTTCTTTATATTGCAGAATCTTTTCTACATATTCATCAAACAAGTGATCTTCTGATAAAAATGTATCTATTTCTTCTTGAGCCTAAAATGACATTTTAGTGCAACCCCATATACAGGATGATTCATTAGCCTCTTTACAAACTTTGACAATGAAAACTAGATGAAGAAATGTTCTTATGAATGTAGGTTCTATATTTCTTTGTTAAAAAGTTATAGGGTTTATAAAATAATTATCTGTTTGAACACTAAATTAAGTTTAAAAACTCTGTTTTTTACATTCATAAGAACATTTCTTCATGAAGTTACATCTAGTTTTCATTGCCAAAGTTTGTAAAGAGGCTAATGAATCACCCTGTACTTCTTGTGGTATTTTTACTTCTCCATTAACTAAGGGCATATATTCATCAAAATCCTGAACTCGCAGCTCGGGGCCAATTCGTTGGTCTTCAAACAGCAGTTTAAGAGTTTTTTTATATTGTGTTACAAGCTCCTCTGGTATAACTGGCTAAAATAGGTAAAATATGTGAAACAGAAGCTTCTGTTTAACTTTTATTCCTACCTTTAAATAAGCGGGATCACCTTGATAATCCAGATATAATTTAGTTTCCAATCTAGGTACTGTCATAACAGCATTTATAATATTATCTATTACCTTAATTAATATGTCATTGAAGTTTTTGAAAGGTGGTTCAAATGCCAAAATGTTAGCCTTTTGAACCAAGCTAATTTCAAATCCTTTATTTTTGTACTGAAAAAAGTTGTTTTCTATTTTGAGAATCCTTATTTTAATGTAAAACATACCTTTATATCAGTAATGTAATCCACATATTCATATAGAGATTTCAGACATAAAGTCTGCAGGTGATATGTCATGATAGTAGCACAAGTTTCATAAAACTTTTTCATTCGTTTTGGAAATGCTGGATTTGGCAACTTATTCTTTTTACTGCCTAACAGGAAAATGTCCACTACCGAATTATAATAAGAATTCATCAAGGTCTCTTTAGCGCTGTCAATCTGCTTGTTGACAATCCACTGGAAATCTTGCAAATCAAATGCACCAGTATGCTTACATAACTTTGGCACGTCTACCAAACGCAATTTTCTAAACATAAAAGCAAATTAAAATAATATCAGGTCTTCTTTAAATACATTATTTGTCTTACCTGTAATTCACATACCACAAGTCCAGTAACTGTGCTATGCAAGGGTTTACAACATGCAGAGTTCTTTCCAATTTGGCCTTGGCTTTATCAATGCTAGGTCTCCAAGTTGGCCCTTGTTCCTTCACTTCTAAGCGCTGTGGCGTATCAGATTCAGCCACAACAGATTCTACAAATGATGGATCGCGTAGCACAAAGTCTACAATTGCTTTTTTGATTGCCATCATAAAGTCCTCTCTCATATCATCCACTCCCTGTGCGAGTGTATCCCGCCATCTTTTTAGTTTTGGTGGTACCAATTCCAAAACCTAGTTCACAAAAAAAAAACAAAAAACACTTGTAAATTGATTAGGAAGTTGTCCATCATAAGAAGAGGAAAGTGTTCTCTTTAAATTCATTATACAGATTAGTAGTTATCAGAGCAAGGCAAATTGAACAAAGTATAAATTTTAAATTGTAAGCAAAAAGCTTGCTAATAAAAGTTACGTTTTTATTCTTTCTAGATATGCTTGCCAGTATATCTACTAGGTTACAATCTATCCACTTCTAAATGAGAGTAATGGAGATCTCGTTCGAGTGTCCGGGCTATTATGATCTACATTAAACTTAACTAACAGTGCTAACAATTTAGTACAGACTGAAAAAGCCGAAATTTGTCATTTTAGTTTTTTGCAGATTTGCTTATTATCAGCAATTATCGCAAAGGTATTTTAACATTATAATTAGATTTCGAATCATTAATTACATTTTTCATATCCAGTCTTATTTGAATTGGCAGCAAAAAGGCCATGCGATAATAATTGGAAACAGCCCTCTTTCTTTTTTCTGATGGGTTTATTTCAGGGCTCAGAATGTACCAGAGAAAAACGGACCAAGGCTTCGGCTTGTGAAATTATTGAAAATTTTGTTCCGATTCGTGAAAAAATGCTTGATCCAAAAAATTACATTTAAAAAATGTACGACAATCAGCAGCTATCAAACACAATTACTGACGCTAGTACTGAAACTAGTAGGTAGTCTTTTAGATCACTAACTAATAATCTTCAGAATAAAATGATGACTGTTAGATCTTCACGTACCATACGAAATGAGAAAGAAAATAGAAAACCAGAACACCTACAACAATTACTTGAAATATTTGAAAATTCTTGATCCCAAAACATAGCCGAAGAATAATGATGAAGAAGTAGATATAAAGTTCAGGGAAGAAAATATTTGCGTGTTGTGCAAGGAATTCAAATTGCATGGAAAACATCACAAGTGGATATAAATATTTCAAAATGGATAATAGAAATGAGATTCCCGAAAATTTGCAACCTCTCTTCAAAGCTGTGGCAACAATTTCAATTTCATTTAATGAATGTGTAATAAAATTTCAATTCGATGAATGAAATAATGACTCCATTGAACTGTTTCCTGACCATTAATACTGTAGCAGCTCCGTTATATATTAATTCTGTTAGGCCACCATTACATCGATTTAAATAAAAAAATTACATTTGCTCCTGATTGGCCAAATGGTCTCCATTTAGCAGATGCCACAAGCAGCAGAAAAAGTGAAATAAAGAAGGATACTACTTTTAAGTATATATGTATTAGAAAACTTCTTTAATAAATAAATTAGCGATAATTTTTTTCTTTGGATTTTGTAATTGTGTGAATTATTTTTGTATAACTTATTTATATTATATCAACCAAAATATATATCTTACACATCGGGATTTAATTACAGAGACTCCAAAAGCGGACGATAAGGCATTAAATGTTACAGATTCCAAATGTATCATATACAAATACATGCTCTGTTTAGTCATTTTCTCAATGCATTCAATGGGCAGAAGATGTTTTTTTAATTAAGAAAATTGGAAGAAAAAATCAGGACATTACTATTTGAAAAACACCAAGCAGCACAGAATTATTAGTTATTATTTTAAACAAAATGGTTCTGAATGAATACAGTCTTGTTATGTGTTTATAAAAATAGTTAGAATTGATTAAAAAATCTTTCTTACTTTATTTGTGTTTTTTTTTTCAATATTATTTTTATCATCCATAAAATTCACAAATTTAGATGGATGGAAAATATTATCTGTCTGCATTGGCGAAGCTGTACTGTATTATAGGTAACAATTATGAAGATTCTCTCAACTTAATAACACAAATAAGCACATGAAAGAATAA
>JABXWE010018801.1:0-20795 GCA_014611495.1 Limonius californicus
AGAAACCGCATGTTTTAGAGAAGATTATGTTTATAATTTGATCTATTAATATTTTAAGCCTCTAATTTTATATTTTTATATATTTCCATAGATTATTAATCCATGAACTTATTAAAATCAGTGATGTGAAGGTTCAATCACTATTTTACCTTCTTCGTTGATTTAAAATAAGATTTATTCAACTTTCGTTCATATAAGGCGTCTATCCTATTCTCATCAAAATAAACTATAATCTTCATTAAATTATCGTTAAAAATTTTTCCTTGAAATTTGCAGTGCCATTGCAATCGGCGTCTAGATGTCGGTAATAAACAACCATCATTAGTCTCAACTTCTAATTACCTCTCACGGCCTATTATAATTTACATTTTCTTTGAAAATTTGAATAAAGAAATGTAGCAGGCTATAGAATTTTTGATATTATTGACCGCCCTCGGAGAGGGTAACGCGATATGTCAACTCATTAAAAGAAAGAAGTTGAAATATAACTAAAATGTTTTAAATTGGAACTTTAATATGTTACATTTGGCTATAAGGATGAGATGAGAAGTCAAATTAATTTTTTTTATTAATTTACTTATCCTCGCCAACTTCTTCTGGGGTTTCTCAACAATCTGTCAGGAAAGTTGGGAGGTCTTTAATTTTTGGGACGGATGGGAAGCGCGAGGAACACTCAATGTTATTAAAGCTATAATTCACATCTAACCAGACCGAACTAATTACACTTATTGATATCTTTATGAATTTAGGAAATCTTAAATTCGCGACAATTACAGAGTGCGGCGTGGCTGCTTTAATTTCTTATTAGAAACTTTTAGTCCCCAGTTATTAAATCCACTTATTGCTCCTAGTGGGGAGATGCGGCCGCTAAAGAATCCGGTTTAGTTTACAGAGATAAATTACTATTTAAACCGCGTCTTATTCATTAGGCGCCTTCTAAATAGGAAATTTGATTAAATAATTAGAGGAATTTGTAATTATATATCTCTTAATTATCATATTTTCCCGAAGAGGATAAATTTCGAATTAGTTCCCCGGTTTTCAGATTTACGCCCAACGTAAATTCAAATAACACATTTGTTACAATTTTTCGTTTAAATAACGAAGGTGAAATTTAACGCAGCCCTTGGGCCCTCTAGGTTAATATTTATAGGTTAACCGCGCGAATCGAACGACGAGGTATTTAATGACAATGCTCAGTGGATGAACTTTAAAAGACCACGAGATGTGAATAATTCAGTTACTACGAGTCCCTGTAGAACCGCTGCGAGTTTTTTGATCCACGGGAACGAGTCGATATCTAAAGATTGTGGTCGCTACCAACTTTGTTGCAAATTTTAGAAGTTTCAAACGTGAATGGAATACCGCCAGGATTTATTTCATTTGCGATTAGGGCAGTGAGAGTGACAATAATAGCTTTATAGTCCTTTGGAATTTCGAATAGAGGAACAGAGAGTTTGCCAAAACTTTATGGTTTTTTCAATTTCCAACATTTTCCGGGTTTTAAAAGTGAAATTCTGCCGATTTAGTAAATCTTGCATGTAATGCTGGGTAAATTCCGGTTGAATGGTTCACGTACACCATCACGTAACACTTTCAGATAAACCAATAAATGTGATAAATTTCCTATATCAATTTCAATTATTGGGGGATAGTATTCTCGCCACGTACTTCCACAGACATTACTATGAAGTTTTATGTATGATCCTGAGTAGAACGTGCTTTATTTGCTTCAAAATAAATTTAACTTAAATTGAGTTTTTGTTGCGGAGTCTAGAGCAGACTCGTTAAAAATTACAAAATTACTTGAAGAGAATTCAGCAGTATCAAGCCGAACTTATAAAGCTCTTCATACGAGTGCTTTTAAAGCACGAGGCATGTAGCCAAAAACCCGTCAAGTGCACAAGAAGAGCTTTTACTCGAGGATAAAGTATCGCGAATTTTATCTCATCCATCAGCAGTTGCATTCAAACTCACCGAGATTGGAATTCTAAATATTCAATAACTACAAGGAGAAGGATATTGTCGAGATCTTTTCTCTCGGTTTATTTGAAAAGAAAAGCGCTAGTTGTAATGAACTTTGCTCGCAATATGTTTGGTAATCTGTTCGAACAAATTAAAGTGGCGTATTTTCCCGTATAAGTTGCGAAAACTTTCTACCAAACTTCCCTCACTTTTGATACCGAAGCTTAACACGAAGTTTGTTGTTCCTGCCACTCGTTATACACATTCCCAGAGCTTGCTCAAAAAACAAATCCTTTACAAGTTTGCACCGGAAAGAGCGCCGTGGGCAGGAGGCAAAAAGAGCAGAAGAATAGAGCTGCAAGGTGAATTGTTTCCTCCGACAATTACTTCCAACGCTAAAAATGTAAACAAATTGGTATAACACCCACCAGCAGCATAGACGTTGATTGAAACAGGTACTACGTCTTATATTAGTTTTAAACACAAAGGTTCCTTGCCGACTTAAAATTAATGTCTTCCAGAAAACACCCACATACATGCAAGATGTATGTATTATAGTTGTTAAGGGCGTTAAAAGAAATTAGTGCTACACAAAGCAATATATTCTAAAGTATAGTTCATTCATTTGAAAATTCAGATATAATCATATGAATTGTTAATTGCTATATTTTTTGGCCATGTTAACAACGCTCAATAATAATTTATGGGAATTTTAGTTTACAGTTACAGAAAAGTTAAAGTTTAATTTAAAAAGAAATCAAAGAGTTAGTATCTATTTGAAAGTTAATTAATGTTATTTGAGAACGGTCTCAAAATGAATGATACTGTTATTGATATATGTAAAATAATTTTTGCGGTAAAATTAGCATATCTACAAGGCTTCGGAAATTAAGAGCCGATCGGTTATGAAACGAAAACGTAAAGTTGAAAAAATTATTATTATTCTTTCTATCTTGGATACACTCCTACACTATTTCTCTGCATAGTCACCCTTCGAATTTAAACACTTAACATATCGTGGTACACGCTTTTGTATACCTTCGTCACAGCAGGTTGCCGCCTGTGACAAAAACTAATTTTGTACTGTCGTTTTGAAGTCGTCGTCGTTAGGAAAACGGTCGCGAGTTCCTGAAATATTCTTAAACCGGAGGAAGAGATGAGAGTCACTCGGCGCTAAGTCGAGACAAATTTTCCAGCTGAATTGCTCAATGAGTTGCACAGTGCGAGGCGCTGCGTGCGGTCGGGCTTTATCGTGCAGGTGCACTACTCTAAAGGCCAGCACTCTTCATCTTTTATTCTGAATCGCCCGTTTCAAATTTCTTAAGGTCTTACCCTACACGTCGGCGTTAATTGTTGTACCACACTGCAGAAAACCAACCAACAATACATCTTTCCGTTTCCATAAATCGGTAGCCATAAATTTTCGATTTTTAAACATTTGGCTGACTTGTTTGAGTTTGCGGGAACTTCCATTGATTGTTGCTTGGTTTTAACAATAGTGCACGAAATCCAAGTATCGTCGCCAATAAGAATGTTATTCAGGTACTAATCGTCATCAGTTTTGTAACGATGCAAGAAGCTCTATGCAGAGGTTATTCGCTTGTTTTTCAGAATATACGTCTTTTGCGTCCGCTTAGCGCAAAGTTTGTGGTACTGTAGGTATTCGTGACAATTTGATACAGTACTTGAAATTTAAGCACAATATGCATCCATTTCAAAATTGTGAAACGGCGATCGTCCCCAATTTGCTTGTTTACTTTTTCCACGAGATTGTCGTTGACAATAGAAGGTTTCCCACTTCACTCGTCATCGTGCACGTTTGTTCGGCCATCTGTGAAAGTTTTACATCAATGTCTGACCTAACTTTCGGTCATAATGCCTGACTATGAACCTAGCATATTTGGAGGTACAAGGTGCACACAAACGATCACAGCCTGCACTTCACCTTTGGCAGGATTTTCAACGGCAGTGTTAATTTTAGCGCTTTAATATGCAACTAAATGGAATGACAAAACCACCGTAAAGTGACGTGTGACTAGCTCATCAACCACTAACGCACCCCCTCAATATATCAAATAACCTACGCCCTTCATTCGTCTTCTTCTTCTTCTTCCTCTTTTCTTAAGCATGGTGCCTGTTTAATCTGGTTTTATTGTTGTTACTTCTGCGAGATGGATTGCGAACTGTCTTTCCATCTCTTCGGTGGTCTTCCGATAGGTTTTTTCCGTGTGATTTATTGTTTCTGACTATCTTGGCTAATCGCTCTTCCGTCATTCTCGTTACATGCTGGTCCCAATCTCTTCTGCGGCTTCTTATCCAACGTATAGTACGTTGGATAAGAAGCCGTTAACTTTACATTGATTGCTCTCTGATTTCAGTATTTCATTTTCTGTCTTTTATACTGTGTCTTGTTATCCTTCTAACAATTTTCATTTCGTTGGTTCGTAGCAACGTCTTTTATGCGGATGTTTCAGCTCTTGTTTCGGCACCGGAGGTCATCGCTGATCTAGTGCATGTTTTATAAATTCTCGTCTTACAGTCTATACGAAAATGTTTGTTTTTCCATACAATTTGTTTCAGATATCCTGAGATGACCCCTGCTTTATTGGTTTGTTCTCTAACTTTTTCTGTGAAATTTTTAGAGCTCGTGATTTTGCAATCAAGGAAATTAAAGTTCTTGACTTGTTCGATGATGGTATTGTCTACTGCAAGTTTGTATCGAAGTGGATCTTTCGATTTTGTCTTGCTCGTAGAAATCTGCATGTGATCCCCTGCCTGAATCTTGAAGGCATTCGTTGCAGGTCGTCTTCGCTCTCCGATATGATTGTAGCGTCATCTATATAGCACACATCTTTATTTTTTGTCCTAGTCTATCTCCTGAACCACCTTCTTTACTTCATTTACGTTTTCGTCCATTACTGTGTCGAACAAGAGTGGGCTAAGACTGTCTCCCTGTCGTATTCCAGAAGTAGTCGCAATATCTTTTGTTAGCAAAGCATTTATTTTTAGTTGTGTTAGGTTTCCTGTGTTCAAATCTTTTACTAACTATATGTATCTTCCTGATTATTCTTCATTTGTAGGACGTCGACGATGTCATTTAATTGTATCCGGTAAAAAACCTTCATTAAGCCTATGAGGCAGAAATATGCCAAATACCCCGGTATATTTCTGCGTCACAGGCTTAACGAAGGTTTTTTACTCTATATAGCTTTTTCTCTGATCTGTCTTATGTCTGTTGTTGATCGATTTTTCCTGAAACCCTATTGTTCTTCGCTTATGGGTATATTAGAGCTTGTTTCATTTGCAATGATACTGGTTAATAGTTTTAAGAATGTGCTTAAACGAGTGATTCTTCCATAGTTTGCGGGGTCTGTCGTGTTTCCTTTCTTGAAAAAGGGTATGGTAATGCTTTTGCTCCACTCTTGAGGAATTTTCCCTTCTTTCAATATTTTATTGAATAGTTTAGTGTATTCTTGAGCAATGTGCTCTCCAGCATATTTTATTTGTTGGCTGCAAATTAGGCCTTCGTTCGAAGTTTTTCTAGTTTTTAGTTTCCGTATGGCATTTTTTACTTGTTCATCAGTGACATTTTCTGGTGTTTCTTGTATATTTTCTTCTTCTGCTTCTTTTTATTGTATTCTGTCCCCCTATTCAGTCCCTCGCCTGTACAGTTTGCCAAAATAGTTTATCCATACTTCTTTTGTGATGCTTTGTATTTGCATGCTTTCGTTTGTCGTGATTCTTAAGCCTCGTAATACTTTCCATATTCGTTTTTGCGACCCATACATGTGCTGTTCCATCTCCAAACTATATCTACTTTGGTAGCAAACCTTGCTTTTTTGGTGAGGCATTTTGTTGTACCATTCGTATTCCAATAGCTTTCTTACTGGCATTGGTTATATTAATTTATAATTTGTTCCGACTGGTTTCAATATTATTACTTTCATGGATGGAGTTTTGTGTGGTATGTCGTTTGCATCATGCCATACGAGGTCGGACAAATATATGTATAACGGGATTGAACAAATACAAAGCATGTGAGGAAGCCGTAGGTGAAAATACCTCTAGCGCCCTTCGAAGTAATCTCCCTCGACTTCTACGCATCGTTCACATCGACGATACAAGTCGCGGAAAGCCTGCTTAAACTTGTCGCGAGGAAGTGCGTTTAGTTCGGCGGTAACATTCCGTTGAATGTCTTCCACGTCGTCAAAGCGCCTTCTCTCGAGGGTCAATTTCAGCTGAGGAAACAGCATGAAGTCCGCTGGAGACAGATCCGGCGAATAGGGAGGATGTTCTAAGACTGGAACATTTATTGTCACCAAAAGCGTCTTCAAAATCAAGGCAGAATGCATAGGGGCATTGTCGTGTAGAAGGTGCCACATGCCGGAGGCGGCCAAATGCGGTCGCACACGAATGCGTTTTAGTAAACGCGTCATGACACCCTTGTAGTACAGGCTAGTAACGGTGACACCCGGTGGCACACTTTTTGTGAATGATGCCTTGACTGTCGAAGAAAGTGATCCGCTTCACTTTCGATTTTTGGAGACGGAACTTCTTTGGCCTGGGAGACGTCTTCGATCGCCATTCCATGCTTTGTCTCTTGCTTTCTGGATCGTACTGGAAGCACCACGACTCGTCACCAGTACCAATTGAATCCAGAAAATTTGGGTCATTGTTGGCTGTTGCAATGATCGCGGGAGGTGTGCACTCGATGCGCTTTTTACTCAGTGGTCAAATTGTGCGGGACAAATTTGGCACAGACCTTTCATTTCTTCGAATCCTTCTCCAAAATGGTTCTAATGGTTTCACGGCTAATACTCAGCTCCTGCTCCATCATTCTCAGTGTCAGTCGTCGATCAGCCGCCACAAGTTGTCGGACCTTTTCGTTACGGGGTTTCTCGTTATGATCGGACGACCCAGCTTCTGAACATCGTAAAGGTCCTGCTGACTTTCACGAAATCTGGCAAACCACTCGAAAACGCGAGTACGGGACATGGCCTCATCGCCGTACACAGTTTTCAACATCTCGAATGTCTTCGTGGCCGTTTTCCCCAATTGGAAGCAACACTTATGTTCGCTCTCTGCTCCATGTTTGACTTGTGTCAAATGTGACAGCTGCACTAAGTTGTTCATTCGCATGCACAGCCTACCACGCAACATCTGACAGGATGAAGTTTTAATTATGTGTAGACGAAAGTTCCAGCTACAATGTCCGCAGTAGTGCCAATTTCGTTTCATATTTGTCCGACCTCATATATAGTGTCTTAGTGTTGTCGTTGTTTAGTGATTTCATATTTAATTCTTCTACCAGCACATTTGACTGTTTCTTCTTAGGTACCATGATCTTTCTTAACTAGCCTGAAACAAGATTGTGGCCAGTGCCGATGTTAGCTGGTGTGAGTGCTTTGACATCTATAATTTGGTGAGGTATAAAGTTTCGGTTAGTAATGATATAATCGATTACTGATTTGTTATCTTGATAGTCGCAGTAGGTGTACTTGTGCTGCTCTTTATGTGGGAAGTAGGTGTTATTCATTCGAAGTTCGTTGTGTGCGCAGAACTCTGTCAACATTTATGCATTCCGATTTGTGACGTCTTGATTGTATTTTTGTTTTACTCCTTCTAATATTTCATTACCCACTCTGGCGTTAAAATGTCCCCCTAGTATGAGTTGGTGGAGTCTTGTCTATTTCGGCTTGCAGTGTTTTGTAGAAATCACTGGACATCTGTACAAGTTTCCTGATGTCTGGTGCGTAGACTGATATGATATGTAGATTGTAGAGGTTTACTAAAGGACAATGTCAGTTTCAATATTCTGTCGTTTAAGTATTCAGCAGTTTTAATATTTTGTTTGCATTTTTCATGTATGAGTATTGCAACTCTAGATACTGCTTTTTCCTCTTTTTTTACGTCGCTGTATATAAGAAGGTAGTTGTTGAGCCCTTCATTCGCCGAAAATATTTAAACGGCCCTTAGTTTCCGAAAGTTTACATTATTGATAGTCATAAAAAAATCATACAACTTTCTGTATATAACAATGAGGAGATATTAGTCACTCTGTCTACTAGGTGTGGTTGGCAATTTTGGCAGGGAATACGCAACATGCATTTTTATTTCCTTTTCATTTTTTGTTTTATATTTGTGTATAATGATTTAAGTATGCTGCAATTTTTACATGTTAGTATATCTGACAAGGTTGTGGTATGTGCGTCCAGATACAGGGTGGCGCACAGCCGACTGATACATTTTAAATTACTGTGGGAGTAGAAATATTTAATTTAAAACAGCGAAACATGGATTTTATAATAGGTAACTAAAACCACCAAATTTTATATTTTAAATATTACATCAGACAGGTGACCGCTATCTTTGTCAATACATTGATGTAAGCGATTCACAAAGCTGTTAAATACCCTATATAATAACTCTTGATTAATTGTGTTAATTGCTTCACGTATTGCATTATTTAATTCAGCAATTGTTCTAGGGCGATTTTGATATACAAGTTGCTTTAAATATCCCTATAAGAAGAAATCTATAGCAGATAAGTCTGGTGACCTTGGTGGGTACGCAATTTCCGCATTGCGAGAAGTGACTTGGCCGAACATCGTCTAACAGCTTGCATGCATACACGAGAAGTATGACCAGTAGTAGCGTCTTGTTAATAGTAAATTTCTGCTCGATTTATATCTGTTCTTTTTAACTCCACCTGCACAAAATTTTGTCACATATCGATGTAACGTTCAGAGTTGACTGAGACAGCTTGATAGTTTTCGTTTTCATAAAAATACGGTCCCACCACTCAAACGCTCCAATGCGTAACTTTTGGTGAATGTAAAGGTGTTTCGTGGATTTGTCGGGGATTGTCGTGGGACCAATAACGCATATTTTGTTTATTGTCCCAACCCGATAAATGAAAATGGGTTTCATCAGTCATAAATATCAAATGCAGTCTGTCTGGATTTTCATTTGGAACTAAGGTCCATTGCTCCATTATAATTACTAAACATTACCTTGAACACTTACACTACCTGTTACAAATGGCAAAGTTTTGTTTGAACAGTCACTTTAACAGAAAACAGGACACAAAATGTATCAGTCGGCTGTGCGCCACCTTGAATGTAGGCTTCGAATTCGATGCAGAATATGTCGGTCTGGCATGTTTGAAGATAGTCTGTTATATTGGAGAAAACTTGCGGGCCTAGCAATAATGCTGGAAGAAATTAGATCTAGCTTATTTTATTTTGCAGCTATCTAAAAAAAGCTAAATAGTTTAATTTCCGTTTCACGCCTGTATCTTACTCCTTTATTGGATTCCCAATTAAAGTATTAACGAATTATTTGAAATTTATTACTGTCCCATGTGTCCCATACGAAGGTTTCAGAAAATATCACTTCTTCTTATGATGCCCTCGTTTTATGTTAACAATTTTTCACAGAGTGTAAGAGGATATCCACAACTGTGTAGCTGCTTTGCCGCAAGGATTATGGAATTAAGTAAATTCGCAATAACTTCAGAGAACTCGCTAGCTAAAGCTTCCACGACTACTTTTACAAGTAAATCGCCATATTTATCATTCAGTTGCTGATTTGGATCTACTTTACCTTATTTATTATTGCTAAAACCGTTGAAATAGTTGTAAACCGGCTATAATAGTAATTCAAGGACATCAACTAAAGCGATTTTTCTTTGTGTATATACAATAGCTTTCTAATGAGTTATATGAAAAATATTAATTGGAGTAAATTCGGTGTACTCCATTTGTAATAATTACTTTAAAGGGATCTTAACCTGATCAAGCAATTCAAAATGAAATGTAACCTTTTACATCTGCAGATTCAGAATGAAAACAAGCCGTAAGAAAATTATTACAGCTTTAAAACTTCTCTTAAATAAAAATACAGGCAGGCGAAAAACAGCGATTAAAATGGTTACCCCTTTTGGAGATAACTGAAAAATATGGTAAGCTAGCGTGAATGTCTTTCTATATTACAGCTAGGTACTTAAATACGCGACATTTCTGTAATTTAATCCACTTCGTATCACTTCAAATATATTCAAAATTTCATAAATAATTTAATACGTACTAAAATTTTATATACAGTAATAACAAAAACTGCAACAAGCTAAAATTTTTAACGTTGACGATTCAGATTGTTACTGATTAAAATATTGAAGCAGTTTTCAGTTAATAACTTGCATTCAATGCTACGTAAGTAGCTGGACAGTTATTCGTATAATTTTAAAGAAATTCTGTTGTCCGTAGCTTCCACACGCGAACACTGTCTCGAATTTGTGAATGCTAATACTGTTGAATTTCCCAACAAGCTGTTCTAATCCTATTTTTATTTTTACAAAGCTGAGGCTATTTTGGCAGATGTGAAAATTGGAAACGGGACATTTCAGCAAATAGATTCTAGAATTCGTCGTGTTAGGAATGACACCTTTGTTGCGAGCGATTAAATTGTAAAAGCTGTAGGGGTTGGGGAACGATATTATTGAATTTTCGATTCTAGAGAAGCGGGCCAGTGTGGGATAGACATAAGGGCGAGGGAGAGGTTTCAAGAAAGAATGGGGGATAGACATTGGGCTAATAGGTACAAGAAAACGGTAAAAGCTTAGACGAGTTCGCAAAGAGGTACTGACAATCAGCATTTAATTCATTCTTGGAACAACTTTTATAAATAAATGAAATAGCCATTGAAAGTTTTCACATAAAGCAACAATGGACAATAACGGTATTTATATCAACTAGTATAGAAACCTTATATTTGGTTTAAAGTAGATTACATACGAATTTATAGATAAGCTCCAATTTTCTATTCAGACTTCTTGGAAAAATTGAAGGAAGGAAAAAGGTTAATATTATTATTCGACTATAGCGGTAAGAATTTCAGTAAAATGCTACTCCTACTTCTAGTAATTTTTAGAAAGTATGAGCGTTAATTATAACGTGTTTTTCGCTTTTAATTTCTAAGGAATGTTAATTGATGTAGAACTACAAACAACAGATGACAGCAGATACCTACATGGAGTATACAAAGAAAGTCATTTGCAACTCATTACGGGTGAATCATTTTGGCATTACATAGCTCTCTTAATGTTTGACACGATGAAATACATGAAATACATATAAATATACAACTCTTCTGATTGTTTAAACAATATAACCTTAAACTGTTTCCAGCTTACCGGCTGGTAGACAAGGTGAAATCACTTTTAATGGAGCACTCTGTATATTTTTATTTGCTTTCCATTCACATGTACCTTCGTATTACTTTTTATTAACAATCTCGGCAGCGTTGCCAAGTTACTAATATTATCCCTAAACATTTCTACTGCACGCGTTTGTTTAAGTCCTACATAATTCGAGTTAAAAATGTATTTTGTTTTGAATATCTATTTACCATTTTGTTTCTTGGTGTTTGGGATAAAATGGTGGACCCACGACTAATAAATCGAAACCGACATAGCACTGCTCCTATAGGTGTTTTCTGGTTTTGCAGGATTATCTGCAGTTTTACAGGACCACCGCATTTTAACCACGTCTTTCGAACAAGAGAAGATTTGCCAATATTTCAAAACTCTATGTCTATTACTTCTTGATTCTCCCACGTAAGTTCTCTTGATAGAGTAGAAAGTGAAGTTTAACTGGCCAAACTTCCTCTTTACAGATATAATACGAGGTTTGTTCAACTGAAAACCATCTTGATCAATTTAGTCTTGAAAACAAATGTAATAATTCAAATGACGTTTGTTAATGTTACTAGAGGAAAGAAGAAGGAAAAGAGGAGACTACGGATGAGCCGCGATCAGGTGCACGGTGTACAGCATTAATAGAAAACAATATGGCTTGTGTCGAAGGCCTTATTAGAGAATATCATCGAATTTCAATTAGATAAGTTTTTTAAATTGTTGGTGTGAATGTAGGATCTGTCCATAGTATTGTTTGTAATCTGGGTTACAGCAAAGTTTGTTCGCAATAGATTCCTCGTCTCTTGTGTAGTGAACAAAAATGTTTGCGAATGGGCTTATCTCTGCAACACCTGACAGACTATAGGCATGGTGATGACTTTCTTCTGTCAATACTTCCTGGTGATGAAACTTGGTGCCATTACTACGACCCATCCAGATGCAGTGGAAACATTCAAGTTCACCACCACCGAGGAAGTTTAAAGCACAACCTTCTGCAGGCAAGGTGATGTTAAAATTTTTTTGCGACCATGAAGGACCCTTGTCGATGGAGTTTAAGGAACCTGGAGTAAATGTCAATGCAAATCTGTACGATGAAACTGTGAACAAGCTTCATCAAGCAATAAGACGGAGACGTCCAGAAAAACTTACGCTTGGGGTTATTTTGCTGCACGACAATGCTAGGTCTCGGTTGCTAATGTGGTAAAAGAAAACCTTCAACAAAAGAAGTGGAGTGGACTATGGTTTACTGAACTTCGCCAGTTTTTCTTCTGAACTGGTATGTCATCTGCCATACGTATTATTTGTAACATTTCTGATTTTGCTTCAGCTGTGATTTTTAAAACATCTATTTGTAGTAGGTTCATGTCGTCCAGAAAAGTTTCCTTTTAGAATGAAACGTGATATTGATTATGTCAGCTGATTATTGATTATTTTAATTAAATGGTTTTCACACTTGGAAGCTACTTACAAAGTGTGTTATGTTATTTTCAAATTCGCCGCTCTAGGTGAATCAATTTCTTAATTTGTTTGCCGCTTCGTAAGAATTGGTAACGCTATTTTAATTGCAGTTTGTATATTGGATACAGTTTCGGTTATATTGCGTCTTTGAAGAATTGAGCATTGTTAAGCTTGTTGGTGTTTTCCGTCTTGAAATAATTTATGACCGAAGGAGTCCCAGATTTGTTCAAAGTTTTTCTTTGTGGGATGTCTTTCACCGTGCAGGCGGAATTGCTAGAAAACACTTCTCAAAATTCATTTGTTTTGCTGCATTAGTATTTCAATATTGCTTAAGAGGGTTTTCCCAAAACCTGCACGTGGTATTCCCTCTAGAATAAAAATTAGGCTGGAGACTGTTCTGCAGCGGGGGGAAAGTCAGTCGAAGCTAGACCCTTAAGACAGACGGACGTAACTTCGAATATAGTTTTCTTTTCTATCACGGCGCTTTTTACTACTTCAAGTTTTACCGTATTATTGTTTGCTGAAGAGCGAAATTAAATCGACTTACGTCGGATATATAATTAATAGCAGAATGTTCGCTTTGGTTTTGGACAATTGAAGATAATTGCACCTGTAGATTCAGTTCTGATCTTTTGTGATGTGAAAAGAAAAAAAGGAAATCGTGCAAGTGTTTTGCTGGAATTTGGTTCGTTCCCGTCGTCCGAAAAAGTCTCGCTTTTGTCTCCACGTTAACTGACCTAGTTGGAAGCAACTTGGCACTACAGGGACGTAATAGCTACATTTCGTTCCCAGACTGCCCCGAAGAACGTTGTCTTCCTTCTCTTTTTTGGCCCTGCAACTGGAAATCGCCGCAATTGTGCCTGCCTTCTCCGAACTTCAAGGTAAAGAACCAGTTTTTTTGTTGCGCAGTGTAAAAAGAATCCCTTTTTTTATTTCCTAGCGCAAACTTGCAAAATTCCACGATATTGGGCTTGTTTGTTTTATGCAACCTAAAAGCGATCTTCAATCGCCATTTAGTCATTGCTGATTGTGAAAGATATTAATACTGTATTTTTCCTGTAAAGTCTACGTCATTGGCCACACAGATTCATTAAAATATCATAAATATTGTGCGTCAACGGCGGCGAGTTTTGTGTTTTTGGACGTTCAAATATCTGTAAACTCATAAAAATATCATTTCCTGTCTTTTTGTTTTGTATCGCCATACCAATAATTTCATTACATGTGTTTTAAAAGTTACTGCCTCTTTTATTTTTGTGTACTCTGTATTTGTTTGTGTAAAAATTTTGCAAATTCCAAATACATAGGAGGAGGCACAATCAAGGTAAGTTCCATTCCCGTAAGCTACTGGCTTCTCGGCCTTCCACGAGGACCTACAATCAGCTGGATTTGGAAGGTGACGCCCACTTATATTGACTCGCCCTGTACACAACTAAAGATTTTCTCCCTTAAGCAATTTTCACGAACTCTCCCCACTCCTCTGAGCTAAGCTGTAGGCCTTTTCTCATCAAGCTGGTTACGAATCGTCGAAAAAGCTCGACTGGCCCGTAACAAGTGGTATAATAAAAAATTAGAAAAATTTTAAGTGTTTTTGAATAATTTTTGGGCAAATGGAAATGTCGCTAGAAAACGTGATGGTTGACTGGCAAAAGTTAAAGAGATGAAGTTGTTGCAGCAGCGGCTGAAATATTGGATAACGAGCCAAACACGTCCATTTGCTGTTTATTGCAATAAATTAACTGTGGAAACATGGCATAAGGTATTACAAAAAATTGGCCAAGCCTAATTTGATACTCAAAGGTTATGTAAATTACAGAATTATAGAATGTGGTGCCAGAAACCCTCGTTTTTGTGTTAAACGCCTCAGAATCCTGCAAAAGTTGGCGTGTTGGTGTCTATGAGTGTACGACCGATTAACTGGATAAATTGTTTTTTTTTGGGTGGCAATAATAACCATGAAAGATAACAAGAACGCAATTTGCAACGATTTAATAATGGAATACACGATGGGAAATTACGCGAAGGGATATTTTTAACAGTACAAGACCATGTGTACACAAAACGTTACAGTTATAAAGAGACTTTTTTAACAATAGATTTATTAGCAGAAACACAAAAAACTCTGGCTGACGAGATTTTGTGATTTTTGTTTGCAGCCTTATATCAAATATTTATTTTCAAATTTAGGCGACTTAAGAAATCGAATTACTAAGTTGTAAGAAGTAAATAACACGTCCCAATTTTAGAGAACGGACAGAATGACGTTAGAAGAAGAGTGCAGACATGTTTTGAATCAGGTGGTGGACCTCTTGATCATCTTTCATAATGAACATACTTTCTGGTTAATTAAAAATAAATAATAAACAACTGATTTATTTAAATATTGCCTGTGATTAAAAGTTTAATAAACAGGCAACCCGTTTGACGGAAAGTTTACGCAATTGCGCCTTTGAATTACGCTGCACCAATTAAGACAGAACATACTTCTATCAAGTCATGGCCAACTTCAAACGACTGAAGTTTCGAACACCACTAAAATTGGATAGCTTGTTTAAAGAATTTCAATGTTCAGTAGTATTAACCTTAGTTAAGGCAAATGCAGGTAATTAATTAAATTCTACAGCTTGCACGTTTGTCAACAGGTTATCTTAAAAGGTTACGGCAACCACACGCAGAACAGTTCCGTAATGTGTAATTAATCGAACTTAGTGTTTGAGCTCGTGGAATACGAAATGGCTAAAGGATGTGAAAAATTTCATTAGAAAGGTGTGAATGAAACTAAATTTTCTTTTTGACTGATACAAGGATCGCATTTAATCGGCTTTAGAACATCTTTCTCCGTCTTTGAAGCTTAACGATGTTATTGTGTCCAATCAGTAGAGGACGCTTATTTTCAGTCAGCGATTTACTGTAACGATGTGAAAACTTTACCTGATAAAATGGGTCTCGGCTCTTGTGTTGTAGAGATTGAAGAGCATGTTTATGCTTCAAAAGATTATAATATTGCAAACATACCGTTACATTAATTCAAAATGGAATTTTAGCGTTCAAATAAGCCAACATATATTTTCAGCATTCAAATGATAAGCATTTCTGGCTTATGCCTCGAATACTAGTTGCGAATACCACATTTTAAGCTATTATATGAAATAGCTTCAAATATATCCTCTTTTAGGCTCTTCAAAGACTTATAGTTCTTATTTGTGATCAACGAATCTATCTTCTGGTGTTCGAGACATCAACAAGAATCTGGTAATTGCACTGGAAGCATAGAAATGAAAACTTCACTTTATTTCGCTGGTTTAGTTCCGTATAGTTATTAAGAGAGGCATTTTTTAGTATTCTCCGGTTTTTCGTTTTGCAGCCAGATAGTGCCGTCTAAACATGTTCATCCCTGTGCTAGGCGGTTTAAACTTTCAGTTGGTTTCGGGGAGCTTTCAAGGCTTGTCGTTTTTGCAAACTGGATACGCATATTGTTATTTGCATCGTTAAGGGATGCAATAACGACGTCTCAGAGTAGAGCGACTTTTGTTAAAGTGTTTTTGGAGCTAAAAGAAACATCGGTTAAGCAGCTCGCGTTCGCGTGGCTGGCGAAAATGAGAAACCATAAGCATTTCCAAAAATAAATTTGCAGCAACATATTGGAACTTCAGTTTAATTATACAGACTATTAATCATGCCGCCTTTGGCGCCCTCTCTGCTTTATTGGCAGCCTAATTCAAAATTGGTGTACGGTTTAGGTTTTCAATAAATTATGTTGGCTGTCCATTTGTATCTATCAATTTATTGTAATTCAGCCAGCCATACATCGTACCATTACACACTTACTGCGATCGATATTAAATTTCGAAGTCGCTTATATATCATACACGTACGATGTACGTATATACGGATATATACTTAATCGAATTCTTCCTGAGCGCAACTTTCCGTCCTTTTTACTGCAGTTACAAAACTATTTACATCGAGAATAAGAGCTCTCAATTTCTAAGCAATTGGTTTTTCGGAACAACCACAATTGGAGCAACGCGTGCGTGACGTATTGAGTCGAGAGACAAGCATACGTGAAAAGGAAAAGTAGAAGAATAAGACAATTCTTCGGAGAAATTTATAGGCGGTCCGGCAAACCATTTAAAAGATTGCCCGCAAAAACACTAAACCATTTCTTAACTTTGACAGCCTACAATTCCGCCGAAAGAATCTTCCGCACATAAAAATGCGGATGAGTTTATTTCAGTAACATAATTTGAGGGAGTAAGCGCCGTTTCAGATATCAAAACCTCCAGGGTTATATAAACGATACGGAAATGTCCCAGTTTGTTCATCAAGAAACGCTGTAATCAGGAATGCAAAACATTTAGAGAATGTGGCAGGAGAAAAGCCTCATCCGAATCCTCCAGGAACACTCGGGAAGTCAGAAGTGTCCCTAATCGTGGTAACATTACGGTGGCAGAACCCACAAAATTAAGAATTCTTTATCGATTCGCTCCCACAATTTGACAATTAAATTTAAGACGAACTTATACAAAACACAATTTAAAAAAAATCAGTGAGCTTGCACGTAGCTTCTTGTATCAAAAATGATAGAATGTTAATTCTTGAACATATCCCGACTTGAATCAGAATTTGATAAGCTTAAAATAACTATAATTAAGTTTACAAGCCCATTATTACAAAAAGTAACAATATTTAGCGAAATTTGGCTACATTTTTGTATTATTTTACATGGAATACATCATCACAGCGTAGTGTGCTGTTTCGTGGTGAAAACTCACCACAGCACCACAATCAAATCATCTTTAAATGCGACTGTTTGATTTTTCACCAAGAGTCCAATGCAAAACTTTCGAAATAATTCTGATGCAATCCGTGCAGTCCTCATTATCGTTCCTGGATTAAAATCCCAGTTCCTTTTCCCGCGAGAGCCATTTCAAAACCCGCCTTCAGCCTTTTCCTCTTTACATGCAGGATTCGTCTAGTTTTAAAAGTTCAGTAGAGCTCTAATAAGAATAGTTGGATAAAACAGGACTAAACTACTATCGCACATAAAATTATTGCCAACTTACTTCAGCAGGGAAGGCGTATCCGTTTATGGAATGTTCGGAACCAAATTGATCGTGCAGGCCGTAGTGGATGTGAATTTCTTGGAACTGGTACTTATACGACAGGGGACCTCCCGTCACATTTATGTGATGGCGGGTGTCGTTATCTACGGTGAATATTACGCTGTGCCCCGTATTACTGATAGTTCCACTAACCTAAAATGTACAAACAGACATTAGAAATGCTCAGTATATCACGAGAAACCTAACATGGAGGTCTTAAGGGAAGTGGAATAAATCACAGGAAAATATTTTCGTATTTGAGTTTTTCAGCCACAAATTTTTGGTGTGGTATTAACAGATTGTTTTAAAAGTCTGTTACCCTTTCCTGTTAATAAATTCCAACCACAATTTTATATTATAAAGCTTTTGATTTAATTTTTCCCAAAGGTATCGTTTCCATAACTGAAAGTTAGACTTTTGAAGTGTTTCAGGGAACGTAATTGCGATTTCCAGCAAAACATTCAGAGGACGTGACGCTTAATTGTAATATTTATCTCTCGGTATTTTTAGAACACAATGAATTAATAAGTACTAGCTGAACTCTTTGTCTATGATCCATGCTGTGTTTGGTAGTTTCGTTAAAAGTGTTACAAATTGATATGTGTTTAGCTATACGATACATGGTTAATAAAATAACTTATTTTGCCAAAGTAATTAAGTCTCCTTTTATAAAATATGTATATGTATATACAGCGCGGTCGTAAAATGCCCTCCCCCCCTCCCCCCTGATAACCTTTGAATGACTTGATATTTCTTCACAAAATTTTGTGTGCTTTAATGGGAGCCTAAATACTTTCTTTGGGGCTTTCGCCGTTTCTCGACCTGTCAATATTATAATTTACTTTCGGCTTAGACCGCGTCGTCATTTGGGAACTACACCCAGCATTATCAGGTAAGCACCGACCTGTAGCTTGTCTGCCTTTACAAGCATTTGCTCTAGAAGTTTGAGCCATATTTGTTCGTAGGCCCTGCCTGCCTAAATAGGGCCGTGTGTTTATATTAATCAAACCTTGGGGCGGACAAGGATTTGATCTTGATGTATTTTGTTTGCCAGGACTGTTCACAGTGTTATATTCACTCTGAAGGTGCAAGCTGCAATGTCTTGCAAAACGTTAGTTTGTATGGGTTCACAAAATAGCTAACAGGCATAAGCCGATTAAGTATTATTGTCCTGGCAAACAAAATACATCAAGATCAAATCCTTGTCCGCCCCAAGGTTTGATTAATATAAGTACACGGCCCTTGCACTGGTGTACACATGTTAGTTGATTTTCTGAACAATTTCAACTTTATAATTAAATAATAATTAGATCTTCACGTTTCATTTCCGAAACAGGTCGATTCCGAATCGCTTACCGTTAAAATGTATTCCTATGTATACCTCAAAGTATATCACATATCCCACATAACCTCGAAATGTAACTGTTGTTGTTGTTGTTGTCATTTATAAGTGACATTATGACTGTCAGTTGTGACATATGGGCCAAGCCATACCTTGATATAAATTTCAAAGCCCGCTAGAGTTTTTTTTAATGAACATACCCGGTACATAATTTTGTACAAAATTCTGCAAAGCACATATTACACGGTACAGAATTTTGTACAAAATCTATCAACACTGAAGATGACCACTTAGCAGCCGGCTTGTACATTTGCATTTTTTTCTTCGTTTTTATGAAAATTACGAGATGAATTCATTTGGATTTCAGTAAATTCTCATAGCTCTCTTAAAATTGTATAAATATGTAAGTAATTTACTTTGTAAATACGGGTAACTGCTAACTATTCATTTAAATATTGACTACTATTTTTAATCTGGTTGCAACAATGGTTCATACACGAAGTTTGATTTTGTAACGAACGGCCAGATTCAGTTATACTTTGGGTTATGTTAGGTTGTTGTAAATCCAAAGAGTTATAGAAAATAGCAATAAACAACAAGCCATCTTCTAATAAATAATTAATCTGAAGAAAACCCGAATTTTGAATATTCTATAATAAGAGAGTTCAAAGTTATAGTGAAGGTTTTTAGAAACCCTGCCTTGCAAAACTTTTACAAAGGTCTTTGGAGAAACACAATCAGATTGTAAAAATAGTAGAAGTAGAAAATGATATTTTAAATTACAAAATCAGGATCTACTTCTAAGAGGTATTTTCCACGGGAACAATATGTATAACTCATTTTCCTACTCTTTTCTGTTAACTGTGGTTTCATGAAATTAGTTCTGTATTCAAAAATGGTTGGAGAAAGAAACCTAGTGTGGACCATGAGGTCAATGCATTTCCATGGGATGCCATAGAATACCATAGAATACCATAGGATACCATAGAATAAAGTAAAATAGGTAACTGTTTTACAATAGCATCTCAATGAAAATTACAAACCTCTACAGATTAGTGAGAAAGCTAGGAAAAAAAACTTCTACAGTAAAATTTGGAAGGGGTTTACCAGATTTTTATGAAAAGTATTACACAAAATTTACAGAACTACTGCATTTTTCAACGAAGGGCCTCGAATTATTCACAAGCTGTTTTTTAATAGGGATTAAATAGTATTTGTTTCTTCAATTAAATTATGATTACTAACATGGTTTACGTATTTGGTTAGGCATTTGAATTATGGATTTATTAAATGCGGCAATTTCCGGAAAAATGCTGTAATTGAAGTTGTCTTATAGAACATCGAAGACGGTTTTAGAAATTATTTTTTTTTAACTGACTCTAATAGAAAGTCGTGCAGTTGAAGGATACGACATAAACTAAAATTTTAATTATATGACTAAACTATAAATATTTGCCTAAAATTACCGATTACGCCGGGTTACAGGAAAGATTTGTTTCGCAAACTTGTTGAAAGCAGAACGGGGAAGGTTACTTACAAATTTACTTATGAAAAATAATTACTGATTTTACATATAGCTTCTTGCTTGATGCAAGTTGGAACAGAATGATCAGTAAAGATTTTACATCCTGTAAGTTCAATAAAAGGAGATAACTTTCTTGTTTAAAAAATTAATAATGGGATACTTAAAGAAATTAAAGTAACACACAAACTCTGTAATTTAGCATAT
>JABXWE010018802.1:0-28212 GCA_014611495.1 Limonius californicus
TAATATTTTCAGAGATATTTTTACCTCTTCCTTACATACTGTTGAATTATTAAACTTTTTGCTACTTTCTAATGTAGTAGCCATGATTTTGACATAAAGTGACATTTTTTATTAATAATATAGGCGGAAAAATGATTTTATTTCAATTAAAGTATTTATTTATAACAAATGTTCAGTCTTCTCATAATGATGTAATTACTGCTAGCAACGACTAAATGGAAATTGTACCAAAAGCATCTATTAGACATTGTCTCATATCTTTCGCAGCCGTTGCAAGGACGTGGTACGCAATCTGTTTTATATGTGCAAATATAAAAAAACCCGTCTGACGATCTAGGTGGCCAGTTGATGGGACCGCCGCAACCTATACACCTGTTCCTGAATCCTTGATTTAGGAACTGTAATGTCAATATTGCGAAATGTGCTGGAATCCCGTGGTGGTAAAACCACATATATTCCACTACATTTGGAGGAGTTGAGGCAAACTGTTTTGTAAAAAATGCAAATATTGTGCACAATTAAAATGTGTCGAAAAAAATGATGCCCAATCATAAAATCGCCCACAATACCTACCCAAACATATACAGTCCATTGTCGTTGTCTGTCAATTTACAGTTCTTGGATTTTCTATTGCATAAAAATGAGTATAATGGTATTAAATTAGTAATAACACTCACGTAATAATTATGACGACAATTTATTAATAAATCAAAGCATACACAATAATGACGGACACAAAGAAAAGGTATACATGCGCAGACTCGTTACATTCCAGACCTGTCACCAACGGTACTGGTCGAGGGTCGCGTCCCGGAAACTGCCTGTCCGCTAGGGTCGGTTTACGGCTTCCCCATTGGATGCTTCGTACGGTTGCATTTCCGTAGAATGTTCTGGAATGTTCTATGCAACCGCGAAACTTAAAAAGCCTGGGACCGGTACATCACCCCCTTTCCAGTGAAACGGCTAAGTTACGGAGAATCGTAGGGGCGGTTTTGTTGTCCTGTCTAATCTCGTGTGCGTAGCGGATTGACGGTGGTGTTGGTGGGGTAAAAATGCGGCTTTCAATAGATCGGTTGAAACGACTTTGATGCTACCATTGCAAAGAATCTTGTAAACTTTGGTGTTTACTCGGGCGATGATTTCATGAGGTCCTGTATAGGGATGCTGAAGTGGACGGCGGACCGTGTCATCGCGTAGAAACACATGTGTGGCAGTAGCAAGTTCTGGGTGCACAAACACAGTTTTTGCGTTGTGGTGGTTTATTGGTACGGCCCCCGCATTTACTGGCAGAGGCGGAAGGTTGTTCCGTAGACTAGCTCTGCAGGTGATGCCTTGAGGCATTCTTTGTAGGTTGCTCAAAGTCCTAATAAGACGGTGGGTAGCACCTCTGTCTATTTGTCACAGTTTGGTGGCACATGATAGCGGCTTTAAGTCTGCGATGCCATCGTTCCACCAAACCATTGCTTTGAGGGTGGTACGCCGTAGTCCTCGTGCGTTTGATTCCTAACATATTTGAAAGATCTGTTACAAGGGACGCTTCAAATTGCCTACCTTGATCTGTGGTGATTGTTCGTGGTGCACCAAATCGAGCTATTCACTGGTAACTGTTTTGCTGGTGATATCT
This sequence comes from Limonius californicus, assembly GCA_014611495.1. Lineage (NCBI taxonomy): Eukaryota > Metazoa > Arthropoda > Insecta > Coleoptera > Elateridae > Limonius > Limonius californicus. The sequence continues at coordinate 1,625 of JABXWE010018802.1, forward strand.
ACAAGAGGAACTACTTCCGGCCATCTCGAAAAACGGTCTATCGTGGTAAGGCAGCCGGCCTCGGTAGTGTAGTGGTTAGCGCGTTTGCCTTTAGATCCGAAGGACGCGGGATCGAACCTGACTGAGGTCGACGAAATTTTTCTAGCGTAGAAAAATCTGAAAATGCGCCTTCTGACGGATAAGAAGTAAAGCCGTAGGTCCGTGCCACTGCGATGTGTGACACGTTAAAAATCACTACTGGAGTTGGAATTACCCCAGATAGGCAAAATTCTTAGTTAGGATGTACAATAAGCCAATGATGGCTGCAGTGCTTAGAGATGTTTGGAAAACCGCGTCCTAGATCTCGCTCTTTCAAATCAATCAATGAATCAATCAAGGGACAATTGCATATACAAATAATTGCTATTTATTATTAGACAGATGTTTTAAATACAGCAAATTATGTACTCACAAAAAGTATTAATTTTAACCTTAATACCTATCCAAGACAGTGTTTTTTACTGCGACTTTTCTGCGGACATCCGGACCCATGCTTTCGTAGTGGATAAAATGTCTAGTTCTGCGGCACCACGTATGATCCTTCGCCCTGCAACTGAAAGCAAATGATATATTTTCAACAAAAATTCTAGTTCGTTCTTACATCTTCTAGTGTTAAATTGATTTACGGTTATATTTGTGGCATGTATATATGATTGAAATTATTAAAGAAGTCATATTAACAAAAGTATAACGTACCAATGGTCATTCGGTTTATTTCAAGCTCTGCAGGTTGAACATTTGATGGACACCAATAATGACGCTATGTGTCACCAACCTAGACCAGATTCTTTTAGTTGTATTTCCACCGTTAGTATCACCTGATAAGAGCTTAACCTAAAAAATAAAAAAAAATGAGTTGCCCGTTCTTGTCCCATTCGAATATTTATATAAAATTAATTGTACTAACGATAAACTTAGTTTACTAATTATTGGAAAGGATGCACACACTAAGTTTGGGACTGTAACTAAAAACGGATGCTACTCCTTTTAAAACGATAACCATCCACCACGCTTTGTAAATGCTAATGGCTTATCCCCCGGGAGATGCAACGCATGTCTGGTGGTGCACAACCGTCCAACTAAATTACTAAATAACTTAATTATGATGTGTCACATTTAGTTTATTCATGGTTGTTTTTACTTAAATAATTTTTCCTACAATCCTTTAATATTTCGTAATTTTGATATTTTCTCTTACTAGGTAAGTTTATTTTGCTTTTTCTGAACATGTGAAATATTTTTATATGATTATTTTAGTTTGAAGATAAACCAAGTGGGTTCGAAAACGTTAACACCATTTTATACCTTTAACAACATTAAATCTATTTTGTTGGATTTGACTGTGGTTTTATTCAACGACTGTCTACCTTATCCCATTATGAGGCCTATGGACATCAACGAGTGTATTTACTGCAATGATTTAATAGTTATCAAGGGATATAATTTAGTACGTACAGTTATTTTTTAGTCTATATCACAAACAATTTATTTCTGAACACATAACTTACCAACATTTCAATCTTCTTATACGTTGCTTAATGTTTTTCTAACTTGGTATAAGTTAGCTTCTAAATTATTTGATAAACCTTGATGAATTTTCTACAAAATCCCGCATGATGTTTCATAATGAAGCTACGCAGGCTGCCTTAAGAAGTCTAGCTATCACTACAGTATACTTTTTACTTGTTATCTAAAAACAACAATATTTCATTTCAATAAATTGAGATGTTTTGAACTACAACTGGAAAAACTTAAAACAAGATGCATTACACATATCATACCGTTTTTTTTACAATTAAAAGTGCTTCAAACAATATAATAAATAGAAATTTAGTAAATATTGTAAACTAGCTTTATTAAAACGCCATGTAGAATCATATCCTGTTTGGTCTGAAAATCATTGACTTCTTATTATATGTCACATGCAAGTAGGACAAAGAAAGGAACTGACAGAAGCGAAGAAACCAAGCGCTGACAAATGCCCGTTGTCTGTTAACCTAATTTTTGAATTACATTGCAGAAACCTACGAATTCCTGTGGTTCACCTGTTGCATTCTGATAAGATACTTTTATTGTAGAGAAACCCGTATGGTATGCGTAATGTATATATTTTAAGGTATCCGGCCGTCGTTTTAAATACTTATATATTTATATTAAAAATTATTAATTTTTTAGATACCAAGAAAAATCCCCAATGTATTGATAGGTAGACCGTTCAAGACAACTTACGCTATTTTATTTAAATAAATCGATAAAACTTTTATACAATCTATTTTACGTTTTCTAAAGTTTTTTTATTGGTAACCACCTACTTTTAACTGGTGTGTAAGATTTAAAGAAACTTATATGATGAACGTAATACTTGCACATTGTAGGTTATACTTGTGCAACTAAAGTGTTTGTTCTAAACAATTAAATAATTGCAGGGTATGCAATAAACTCAAGTCACACCTCAACGTATACGCAAAAATTTTGTTAATAGGACTGTAATAAATATACGAAATCAGATATTGTGTTGTTTCTTCAGATTGGTGTATTGAAACTTTAAACAACAAAATTCTTCATAAAAATCTAATATTTTCAGGACATATAAAGGCAAAAAATTATATACGAACATACTATAGTGTATGATATATCTGGCGAAAGAAATTTTCCAAAACAATGAAAGTAACGAACGAGCGCTTCGTCGCATTTGTAAATTACGGTAACTGTTGAGAGCGGTTGTTTTTCCAGGCTGTGCGTGTGCTGTGAAATGATTTTACTGTTTTACTAAAAAAGCTAAAGGGATGACATATGCACTTTTTTCACGTAAATTCTGAAATTAGCTCTTTAGAAATTGTTTACACAAAAGTTGAAGCTTTTATATGCAATCTGGTAATGCACACGCTGCATTACCCTGATTGCGAATGATAAACAATAGGAAAAATAAGAGTGGTATAACAAACAATGTTCAAACCCGTTAAGCAATACAAGTAGAAGTAGTACCTAATTGAAGCCTGTGAAAATAAAACACATTTATAACTATTTATTTGATTGTGTTCAGTTGAAACCCATCTTTGCTTTATAAACAATTTACTCAACAATTAGAAATAATTACCGTCACAGTTAAGGCACCTATCCCATTGTTTTACTAACCGACGTATACCGTGCTCACCCCTTCCACAGCTATATGTACTTCTGCGCCGACATTTTAACGTCTTTTTCATCGGTCCAAAAATATGGAAATCGCAAGGCGATAGATCCGGGCTATAGGGTGGATGCTCTAAAACCCTTCATATCTATCGTAGAAGATATTATTTTACCACAATAGCAACATGAGGCCTAGCATTGTCGTGCAGCAAAATGACCCCACGCGTAAGTTTTCCTGGACGTTTCCGTCTTATTGCTTGATGAAGCTTGTTCAAAGTTTCATTCTACAGATTTGCATTGACATTTACTTCAGGTTCCTTAAACTCTATCAACAAGCGTCCTTCATGGTCGAAAATGTTAACATCACCTTCCAAAAGATTGTGCGTTAAACTTCTTCGGTGGTGGTGAACTTGAATGTTTCCAATGTATCGACGATATCTTACTGGATGGCTCGCAGTAATGGCACCAAGTTTCGTTACCAGCAACTCTTGACAAGAAAGTCATCACCATTTTTCCTATAGTCTGTGACGTGTTGAAGAAATATTCCCATCCGCAAGCATTTTTGTTCATTAGGCAAGAAAGCAGGAATCTATTCCGAACAAACTTTGCTGTAATCCAGATTACGAACAATACTATGGACAGATCCTACACTCGCACCAACAATTACTGAAATTTTTCTAATTGAAATTCCACGATTTTCTCTAATAAGGCCTTCCAGACATGCCATATTGTTTCCTGTTAATGCAGTACACTTGCACCTGGTCGCGGCTCATCCATAGTCCCCTCTTTTCCATCCTTAAATTTTCGGCACCATTTCTTCACAGTTGATTACGCAATACATGCATTTCCATACACTGCTTGCATTCGCGTATGAATCTGCAATGGCTGCACACCCTCAGCGCATAAAATTGTAGGACGCTGACCAAACGTTGGACGGATTTTCAGCAACAAACTCCATTTCATAATCGAAGTTTTAAAAGTCAGAATCAAATTCAAACGCCAGAAAGTTATTAATGTGTTGCTTACAAACAAGGCTGTTGTTGTTTTCAAGGCTAAGTTGATCATAGATTGGTTTCAGTTGAACAAGCCTCATAGATTTTAAACCAACATAAAAATCTTCACAAGTCGGTCGGAAGAATTCTTTAGTTAAGAAGTACAAGTTAAAAATTTGACTACAATAACAAGATATAGTGGTACAGGAATAGAACTGTTAAAAAAAGGACGTAGGCGCACTTCATGGTTAAAGAATGTAAAAGAATGGTACAACTGCAGCTACATAGAACTATTCAGAGCGGCTGCATCAAGAGTAAGAATTACCATAAGGATTGCCAACCTCCTTAGAGAAGACGGCACCTAAACAAGATAACTTTGCAAATGACTATTCGCTATTTACAAAATATGTACAGGGTGAATTAAACAGACTGTCACTTTATTCAGTAGTTGTCGGTTTTTTTAAATTCCAATTGAAGCATTGATAATTTATATGAATCCAGAATCATATTCTATAAGCCAATAAAGATTTTTCGGACAAACTTTTATAGAAGTTTACTTTATGCACGCAACTGAAAATCATTTTAATAGATTCGATTTACTAGTCTATTATAGACAGTTTTAGCAATAATATAGAAGAATAGTGTGCGATACAGTTTGTTTGGACTTTCCCTTACTTAAAACTGTCTCCGCATATTGCTGTGATATTTTATCCCTCATTTTATATTGTCAAGCTTAGATCTAGAGCTAAATAGCGTGTTGAATAAAGCTTGAGACCAATTCTCTTATAGTTTGGTCATTTTAGATGGGTATCTTGTGTTGATGAGTTGTTTTGATTTTAGATTTTTTAGACTGCAGGCGGTTGTAGATTTGGAATTATTAATATAATAGAGTTGGAAACGATTGCCATTCCTATTTGTATTTCCTTATCTGTGAACAAAGTTAATTTACAACTTTTGTAACATGTTTTCGGCATACGTAATCCAATATGTGTTTTGCGTGGAATCTGGGCCTTTCCTCTGTAGTTTTTACGAAACTATTTTGTTCTAGAATGTATTGGAAACACATTTCCATTATTCTAATAATGTATATAATTAAATTTAGCAAGAACAGGATATTTTAATAAAGATAAATATTAGTTTCCATGCAAGTTATCAAAACACGCAGTTTTTATTTTCAAATTTCATAATGAATTTTTGATTTTGTATTTTTTGAAATATGAAAGATTATTTGTGTCATTTAAATTTAATTATAATTTGTATTGCTATTTTCTGATTGACTTAAGAAATCAGGAGATGCGTTTCATATTTATACTAAATGTATCGTCTATCAAATGTTCCTGTTTGTATTGACGATTGCTAAGCAACTGGAACAAAAAAATTATTTCTTCAGGTGGTTACCTAGCGCAAAATTTTCATTAGTGTGTTTAGTTTTTTTATAGTAGCCATGTAATTCTCAAGGTACACAAACGTGCGTCTTACTACTGAATTAAAAAGTTTTTAATCTTGTAGTCATGTAATCAGCTGCAATAAATCAAGGTGTTCAGCGTCATGTGTCAACCGGCGTTATTTTTTATATTTACCTATGGCTAAGCAAATTAATGTTCTTTCAAAAACTGTACAACAATAAACAAGATATAATTAAACATTTCGTAAGATGGAGGTTATGATTTTACATGTACTACGTTTAATGAAAATGAACAATTTTATACATCACTATTTACAAACAGAAGAATTATTAAGTTTGCTGCTTACCAGTGCGAAGAAAGAACGGCAACGAAGTTCTCTATTGTCAAGGGTGTCTACAAAGAAATATTCAAGCAACCAGTGGCCGTTCAACCATTTTGGAAGTTATCGTATCGTATACGTATTTCGACGTACAAAATGTCATTTTATTAAGCATTTAATATTGTAAACATTTGTAGCTAGGGTAACATCACCCTGGATCTTGATTTTGGACTTGGCTCTGGTCTTCGGTTCCAAAATTGCCAAGATCGAACAGCGCTAATTTTGTATTACAGCATATCCCTGAGAAAGAATAAAATTATTTGTTGTCGAGATCGCCCTGTTCGTAAGCAACTTATAAGAGCAAATTTAAAGGTAACTTAATGACTGAAAAGCAGATTATCATTATTAGCGGACGAACTTATTTTAGGAATAATAACTATTTATAATTTGAATTATTTACGTATTAGTATTTATGGGTTTGTCCCACAGCAATAATTTTTGGCACATGCAATATGGGGTCGAAATACAAGTAGCAAAACTAATAAAAGAATGTATTTATATTTGGACGAAGAGTCTTATAACTATATATATTATATGATAGTACAGTGGACGCCGCTTAATGTGATCACGTAGCGCTTTTGATAACAATAAACGCTTGATAATAATAAAAAATGCAACGAAATGTCTTTCTTTTTCGTCTCTTCACAAACAGAACCATAGTTTCAATGTAGATTCCACCTGATCGTCTTTCCCAGTGCTATTTCTTTTGGTGTTTAACTTGTCTTTTTTCTTAGCGGCGTCTTCTATTTCAGCACGCTTTATTTTATTTTACGCAAAACTGGTTGTGAAATGTTCATTGTGATGCTGTACTTCGCTGGATTATTTTTGCGCAACTTATCATACTGTTCTAGACTGTTAATGATTTTTACTAAGCTAAGACCGTGTGTCTTTTTATGTCAACCCTTACAATGCGTTAGACTACAAGTGAGTTAGCTGCTACCAACCAGCCTGCAAGCGACGAGAAAGAGAGACAGAGAAGTCCGGTACCATTCGAGCTGGAAATACAAACAAAAAACATTCATCCAAACTAGATTATTGCTTGTGGGCGAAAGCAACCCCAAGAAAAAAGTGATAACATAAAGCTTGTCGTTAGACCAGTGCGGAAAACATAATTATTTTTTAATCAATTTACTAACACCAACATTTTTTATATCATTAGAAAGTATAATAAACAAAAGCACTATTTAAATGTTTCCATTATCATGTGTAGCTGTCGCTACAAAGTTCCTTCGTGGTGCTGATATCACCGTTCTTCCGTGGACAGCGAGGTAACCTGATCTTTCGCCCATTCTACATGTGTGGGATATTATAGACCGCAAGTTGGGTCAATTACCTGTCCCTCCTATGGATCTATAGCGACTTAGAAATGAGATTCTGATTGCTTTGGACACAATACCACCGGAAAACATCTGTCACCATTCGAAGCGAGTCTCCCAAAGTAGGGTGTGTATTAACTTACGAGGAGCTCGACTGATTATTAAGTTTGAAACCTATAGATTGTTTCAATAATCTTGAAATTTTAATCATATCAAGAGATCAAAAAAAAAGCTGATCCCCAGCGGGCTGTGGAATGAAAAGTCACGTCTTTTCTAGACTAAACGAATGTTTATAATGTCAATTTCAGATTAGGTTGTGTTAGCTGGAATTAAATAATAATGAAACGTCATTTTTAGGAGCAGAAATCTTTTATTGAGCAACAGTAAAAGAAATGAATAAACCTGAACTAATGTAATGATCACAACAAATGTTGAAAATGTCTGCCTCCTTCCTCCAACATTTCTGAACTCGTCCTCTCATACCTTCAAAAACATTTTATAATAATTGAGGTGAGTTGTTAATTTCTTGACAGTTTTCTTCAATTCTAAGTTTCAGTTCGTTTAAATCATTAACTGGAGTTTTACAAATGATGTTTTTCAAATAGGGCCGTAGAAAAAAGTCCAAAACAGTAATATCACAAGAGCGAGGGGGCCAAGGTGTTGCAGTATTCCTACTAATGATTCGGTCATCAAAATATTCGCGTAAACAATTAATTGTATCTGCAGCTGCATGAGCTGTTGCGCTATCCTGGTGCAGAAAACCATTCCGTAGCTCATCATCGTGAAGTTCATTTAAGAAAGGTTGCAATAATTCGTTCCTGTACCTTGCTGCAGTTAGCGTGCCTTCGAAAAATATTGGCCCAACTAACCTACGACGTCTCATTCCAACCCAGACTCCTATTTTCTGTGGATGAAGGGGAACATTAATTGTAACGTGTGGATTCTCGCTACTCCAAATCCGCATATTCTGTGAATTAACATACCCATTAAGGTAAAACCAGGATTTGTCGGTAAAAAAAAGTTAAATTTAACTGCACATCATTGAGATTATCCAAAAACCAACGACAAAACTGAACTCTTTTTGGATAATGCTGAACGGAAATAAATCGGTAAGGATGCAGATGTAAAGCTTGTCCCAATATTCTGTGGACAACAAGGAGGATTCGAATAGGTCCATTCTCCGTCAACTTTTTATTCCACAGTCCGCTGAGGATCAGCTGTTTTGGATCTCTTGATATAATGCTCTATATGTACCCATACTATCGCCTAAAAATTATTAAAATATATTGACGTTTATAGGGCGTTGCATTTTCAATATCATGCCGTATATAACGATTCAATTTATTCGATTCATTTAATTTAATATTATTTGGTTTACTGTAGCAGTCTTTGGCGGATATGAACAAATTTCATACCATAGTTTCTTTCTTCACACCATATTCACACGATAACTTGCAAAAGCAGTACCTGATATAGCATTAGATATCGACTTACGTAAAAGTTATTGTGTACTTGTTTAATTTTGGTAGTTTTTGTGGAAAATTTTGCTAATTAATTGTATCGATTGCGTTATACTGTACGAAATGTAAAGTTATATACATAAAACAATAGGATATAGCATGGCAGAGTAAGAGTCTACCATTCCATAAATGGACAACCCAAAGTACATATAACGTGAGTCAGAGATACCAGTTTGATATGCTTAACAGTGTTGGTACTAGCTTAAGTAAAGCTCATATAATTTTCACGGATATCGATTTTACATAAAAATTGAATTATCTCGAAAACGTTTGAGTTTATCGAATTTTACAAAATTATATTTTTTTGGTATTTTTGCATTGTAAAAAATAAAAAATACAAAATAATGTAAAAGATATTGTAGAAAATAGTACCAGATCCTCCCACTTGAGACGCCTTTGTTGCACTTATTGAAACGAAAATTCTAACCTGCAACCTTCAAGCGTAAATTTAGCACATAAAATTTCAAAACATTGGTCAAGCTATTCTCTCTCTCACTCTTTAGGTGCCGTCTCAGCTATTACCACAATTATATGCAAACATGTGATCGGACAAGTATCACTTTAGAATGCTGTAACTCCAGAACAGTAAACATTTGTATTTATGTAAGTACGGTAAAATCGTCCTATTGTGATTTCATGACACCTTGAATAAATTGCTTAAGTTATTTTATATCATATTCACACCTATATGATCAAACACGTTTTTGAAACTTTTCATAAATCGATGTAACAAAATTTCAAAAATTAGTTGGGTATTTCTAGACTATATAATAATAATGTGAGGCTCTACATCTCATGAAGGAGTTTGACCTGCAAGGCGGAAGGTCAGAGTCCCGTATCCTTGATCTCACACCCTGTTACCAAATTAATGACACGTGGTGATGTGGTGAGCATCACACTTTACACAACGGCATTCTTGCCCCTTGTTCATGCGAACGCAGGTACCCAACTATTTAAAGCGACTTAGTAGCCGGGTGGCCTCGGACTAGACTTGGACGTTTAAACTCCCGACCTTCCGCGCCAGAGCACAGTGCTATAACCGCTGAACCGCACTGGCGGTATGTCTAGACTATACACCTTCATAATTAAGGAAAGATATCGTGGGATTTCATAAGGAACATAGAGGAAAATAATATTCACTTTAAATGGCTCAATTACAGTTGGAAATGACTTTTAAAAATGAGGCGGTTAGTTATGATTAATCATATTACTATAAAAACAGTCACCTATAACTGGTAATTGAATGATTACTTAATGTTACCCTCTATGAAGAAAATCAGCTTCTTAAGAACAATAAAATCTTTTTCATTACATTTTAGATTATGCGTTTATCTTAAATCTAAAAGAAATTTACATTCTATCCTTTAGCCTGTACCGTCATACTCCTCAAAGTCATAAAAGCGTAAATTAAGATAATGATAATTATACAGTTACCAAATATTCTTTATGAAACTCTTTTAAAAATTGCTTCTCTGTTTCAATTTTATCATTTTTAAAATGGATTTATCGCACGTAAAGAAAATTCAGTGCTTGCGATTAACCAAAGCGTTACAAATTGAATACATTTAGCAACAGGATCGTTCAACCGAACATTGATGCTCCTTCTATTGGTGAAATTGAAATTGGCGTAGATAATCCCGAACCGTTTAATACATCCATTGAAATTCAACATACATGGGTACAACAAATCACCGGTGGTGTCTGTACGCCTCAAATTTCAATTTCGTACTTATTATTAGTTGTGACGTGATTACCACACAATGAAAGGGAGCTGCATAATTGAATCCTATTCCTCACTAAATCAGCAGAGACACGTGATACCAACGCAGAGCGGTTGCATGCAAACGGAATTCTACATGAATTGGCGTAATTAGGACGTGTATGGTGAAATACGTATGCAAAACGTATTGCAGATATTTACCACAATTGCACTTAGAAAGGGCAATTCCAGCAATGATTACACCTCGCAGTTCGACGCATCAAGTAGAAGGAGAAGATGACGAGATTAATTATCGTCAAGGTAAAAGCATTGCCCAAAAGTCACTTCGGTGCTGTGAGAATATTTTCGACGGGAAATTACATCAGGAGATTGTAAATGTAACAATATTAATTATGATCTGATTGGAGAAAAAAAGTTAACCACCGAGAATTTTGGTTGTAAATGTTTCACCGATAGAAACCAAATAATGCGGATAGAAGGAAAGAATAAAAAATTTCTTGGTTCTAGCAGTTTTGCATTCCATTTGAAAACTAGTGACTTCCAATTTCGACATTAAGTTCAATAAGCTCTTTAAAAAGTTTTTTAACTGGAAGTGAAAGTTATATATGTTTTTTTGGTAGATTTTTTTGCAATTGTAATCGATTAGACAAATCGAGCAAGGTTTTCCTAACTCTTAAACATAAATATTACGTAAATCCGATACGGTAAATATTAGTCTGCATAAATACAAATAATACATGCAGACAACCTAGCTTTACATATCAATATTCTTTAAAGGAGTTTAAAGATTATACAAAGTATTTATCAACAACATAAATTACATGACTATACAGATTAGTGTGTAAGGGTAACTGCTAGGGGTAGTACCTGATACTGTCGAGCTTAATCTATTCGTACCAGGATATTGGTTTTCAGTAGTCACTCAGCTCTCATGCATTGCTCCAAGAAGCTGTTTCCAATGCACAGTGATCACACTCCGGTAATTATATCGATGGACAGGCCAACTAGATGAGGCAACTTATGCATATCTAAATTATTGGTTATCAGATTTTGTGAGTTGGTAGCGGGATTCTCGAAGTACCAGCGGTGTGGGTGGAAATCAAGTAGATTGGAACAGCTTCGCACCCAGGAACATGTAGGCGAAGGTGAGAAACGCCATAACCGGCAACAGTACCGCGATATAGAAGGCAACGGGACACCACTGTGTTATATTCCCAAGAAAATTACAATGGCAGTACAGAACAAAATTATGGCCCTCAGTCCTTTGCAGGTTTGAAATAACCAGAGGCTGCGAGGAATTCCGAGTGAAAAAATATTGACTCTACTTAAAATAAGAACATGGAATGTTCGCGGTTTATATGAAGCAGGAAAATTAAAGACTATACAAAAAAAGAATACAATAAATGTGCAAATTTTAGCAGTCAATGAGGTAAAGTGAGCAGACTCCAGAACTTTAAGAACCGACGATTCATGATCAATCATATTGCTCAACAATTATGTCGCACCATCAAAACTGTATACACGATTCAACTCTATTATGCAAACTTCATTGGTAATGAACATCTTGTGTAGTGCAGTGCCGCTTAAAGTGCTTCATCAAACATACACAATATGATCAAATATGCCTGCATTGCGATAATAGTGGCATTAACAACCAATATCAATAGACGAACACGTAAAAAATATTGGGTGAAGGATTGATATCAAAAAAGAGTAAAATTTTCGTACAAATATTTATTAAAATAATTAGAATTAAACTCTCCAGATTATTTAAAAAAAGTAACATGCATAAGTAGAAACCAAAGCGAACAAACTTTACGGTAAACGTCGAAACACTAGAATGTGTTGATAAATACAAATATCCAGGTTGCTGGTTAAATTCAGATGTATGTTCAAATATAGAATTAAGAACCAGAGTAGAAATAGCAAGACAGGGGTTTATAAAAATGAAACCTGGATTTGCGAATTAGATGGAGAATGGTGATAGGATATACACGGTCAATACTACTGCACGGAGTTGAAGTCTGGACCTTGAATAAGAAAGATACAGACAAACTGGAGGCTTCTGAGATGTGGCAATGCAGACAATTTCTTAGGATTCCATGGACGACAGCAACCACAAATCAAGAGGTTCTGCGTCGAATGAAAATAAAGAACTCATTTCCAATATTAAACGAAGAAATACAGCGTATTCAGGCCATCTAGTGATAAATAGGAACACCAATTGCCATATTTAATAATTCAGGGGAAACTAGAATGTAAAAGAAGAAGGGAACAAGGAAAACGTCCTGGCTAAGGGAACTTAAAAAAGTGAACGGGAATGAATGTTCAGCAAATATTTAAAACTGCAGAAGATCGCAATATATTTGACAGCGTAATCGCTAACTTGTGATCTACAGAGAAGCCACGTTTAGAAGAAGAATATAGATAATATTTTACTTAAAAAATACTTGTGAAGCATCTATCTCGCGACGAATTGGCTCGGCGAACAAATTGTTAACAAGCATAGAAGCTAGCGAGCAAACACCAGGCAAGTGGAGGGCTATCTTTTTCCCTTAATAATGGAAACACGTCAAAACTCTGTTATTTCATAAACTCAGAAGGCAAAAGATTCATAAATAGATATAGGCCAATACGCCTTCTAACATCACTATAAAACCTTCTAGAGGAAACTATTCATTCGCGTTTGATCAACTAAGTAACGTCTTTTAAAATTCTCCCGCCAAACAATTTGATTTTAGATTAAGGTACTCCACCTACCATCAACCCCAAGGAATAACACAGGTGATTCAATACAGATGTTGCGCAAACATTTGACAAGATTTGGATGTGGGTCTCAAGACAATCTTCTGACAAAACTCATTAACACCATATTGTATTACGTAAATGCACTCACTGTTCATTGAACACCATGCCGAAAGTAAGACTTAAATATACTCTGTTTCATATGAAATGCACCACCCATTAAATATAAAGCTACGTGTTTACTCTCTCCAACTGCACATAATAAGGCTGTTAGGCTTGCTTGGTGTTAAGAGCGGCAGCATTGGAATCAGCAATGGAACAACATTGTCTTCAGTGACGAATCAAGACTTTGTGGGCAAATGACGGCCGTAGGAAGGTACGTCCATATCGAGGAACAATACGAAATCTAGAGTTTGTTGAATGACGCCATACAGCTTTAACACCTGGAGTTATGGTTTGGGGTGCGATTTGTTTTGGTAGAAGATCACCTCTTGTGTTCGTCCCAGGCACTTTAAATGCTTATCGCTATATTCATAATGTCCTGGAATCGGTGTTAGTACCATTCATGCAGACGTTGCCAAACGGTATTTTCCAACAGGACAACGCACGTCCACAAACTGCAAACATTACCCGAACGTACCTCCAACAAACACAATTGAAAATGTTGCCCTGGCCTGCATGATCACCGGACTTATCGCCGATCAACCATCTTTGGGACTTGATGGGCCTGCGACTAAGATTATTGCCAAGAGCTCCTAACAACTTAGACGAGCTGAGACACCAACTTGAGGTTATGAGATACCCCAGGAGAACATAGGCCATTTGGTAGAAAGCATGCCACGACAAGTAAATGCTTGCATTGCTGTTCATGCGATGTTACACATTATTAATTTTGTTTTCGTTGTTGTTATTGTTTTCTTATAATTGTTAATATTTTTTTATGAAAACCTGAACATCTCATACGCAATAATGAAACATTATTTTAGCAAAGTTTCAAGCCCGTAGCTTTATTTTTAATGGGTGGTGCATTTCATATGAACGAAGTGTAGTTTGTGTGATGCAGTGAAAACTATTTTACCTGATTGTAACAACTAACTTGAACTCCATAATTTGATAACTGTCAGGCATTAAAATTTACTATAACAGTTTGACTTAATCAGAGACGCCAATTTCATTTTCTATGCCCAATCTTTAACGGAAATTGTTCATCACAGTAATCATACTATATAATCATCATCGTCATCACGCCTCATGTTTCAAAATTAAAGTTTATAATAACCACAGTCTGTACTTTGAGTAGGTATGTGTTACGGTATTACTGAAGGTAAACATTCGTTTTCTACGTGGCTTCTAAAATTCGTTAGTTTTTTTTCTACCATCTTATATAAGTATGTAAATATATATTATGCCAACTTATGTAGAATTAACATTTATTTATAATAATTCGTAGATATGTTCTGATCAGTTTAATTGCAAAGTACGAAATAATATAAATACATTTCAGCGACAAAGATTTATTCAGTTGTAAGGTTATTTCAAGTTGATTAATGGGTATAGTAATACGTATAGTCGACGTCGTAAACAACTTAAACAAATTACAACTTCTACATTTCTATCTGCATACCTACGATTAAACAAAAGTTGTAGTTGAATAATTTTTGATATATTTACAAGACGCACTTTTTCATTAGGTCACGAAAATGTGAACTTCTGCTTATATTGATTTTGTTGCCTTAGAAGATTGAGATACGTACTGAACAATTTGGTAGATTGGTAGAAAGAGCTTTTCTAAATAAGTGGTACTTTTAAAAGATGTTACATTACTTATTAAATAAAATGGCGCGTATGGTATGATGATACCAGCCCAATTTTTGCCAACCTACATGCTATGTATTTGTTACATATTCGTAATGAAATAGATTAGTGTTACACCATTTTGGTTTGTGCATTTCTAAAACAGTGAAAACAATTTAAATTATAGATTTTTCTTGTTTTTGCCAATGCAATCTTGATTTCGGATTTAAGCCTTATTATTTATTCTGCTACTGATACTGCTGCTTCCTTCCTAATTACCGAATTGATATAAGTATGAGTCCAAGAACTACTCTTTGATAAGTTACAACCAATCATTTTTTGGCAGAAAATTTGGATAACAGGTGTATTAAAGTTTTAAAACAATTGGACACAGTTTAACGTTTAAGGGGTTACTACAAAACTTGAAGAACGAATTTTGGAGCACGTCTATAAAAATGCTGGCACCCGACGAATAGCTACACAAGAGAATGCCGGACGCATACCAGTGTGGAGAGTTTTAAACGAACCACTTCTATATTGTTACGAACCCAACTTCCAAAATTCTAAATTAAATTATTATTACTTCATAGCTGTTGTAATGTGATTTCAATTGCATACACATTTATGTAGCAAGCAATGAGGTCATTTTAACTCGGCAAAATCAAAGTACATTGGAATATTAAATTAAGCAATGTGCAATAAGCAATATGCTTGATAAGGGAAATGAAGTAACCAGGTCATCGCTTATGGGTGCAAAAGGGAATTTATGAAAACGACACTTGAGAGTTGAGGGGGTAGCAGTGACAGTCGGTGAATAGTTGGCAGTTGCCAGTGAGCAACTAATAAAAGAAGGTATCCCAACCCCGCAATGGCCTTACGCCTGAGTTTATTTTTGTAAGTAGTTTTAATATAGTATTTTAGAATAAGTGTAATAGTTTGTATTAAGTAGCAAATAAATAAAACCAACCATTTTATATGAGGGTAGTTGTTTCTCTGGTGATCCCGACGATAAGGACAAAGGGCTCCTTATCAGTTACAGCCATAGGCGTAACAATATCCTCATCGACAATTAGGTATTAATGCATGAGATGGAATGATCGGCTACAATTTACTTGGCCGTTCTTCTTCTACAAAGAATATTAACAGGTAGCTTGTAAGTATTTAATTTTTTAAGAAATAAATTGAATATACTATTGGGAGACGTCCCACTTGACCTTTTCGACGCATGTAGTTCATATATCACGGTGCATCGCCACATTTTAATCGAGTAGCCAGAAACATTTTTGAAAAACGACTCTCTTATCAGTGGATAGGTCGTTGGGGGCCCGTAGGGTGGCCTTCACGATCGCCAAATCTAAATTCATTAGACTTCTACCTGTGGGCCCACTTGAAATCTATTGTTTATTCTGCAGCTATGGCTGATATGTAAATACTTAGTCAAAAAAGGCTACGGGCAAATCCGGAAAACACCTGGTATTTTTGAAAGAACGCGCCTTTCTATGACACGATGACGTTTTAAGCAATTCCTATAATGATATTGAACTACAGATAATGTTACATTTGGTTTCAAATCAATATACCATTTAAAATTTAAATATACATATCTTATATTTTTCCTTTAATACAATGTATGTTATAAACTAAGGCTGGATTTTTCATGGTTTTGATGTCCTCTGTCCGCTGGCGGTTCGACATGCTATGGTACGCTCTTCATGTGGAATTAATTTAGCTACTGTTTACGCCTTATCAATATCAATATGAAGGTTTATCTAATTTTCATAAAATAAGAACAATTTTAATACCCTGTAACTAATTTATTTAGTGTTATCTTACACGCATTGCCTTTTACATTGGCTGAATTTCGCTTACAGGCGTAGACTACCCGAAACCCGGCACGGCAGAGAAAAGCTTATAGTGGTGTATGCTTATTAGAAATCAGTTAACCCAAATCTTATTGATATGGTTTCATATTTATGAAAAATTAGATTGGTATGAAAATGTATTCCATACAGCTGAAAAGCTCGCAGAGTAGATTTACGGAAAATGTTCATTTCAAAAATACTATTTTTTTTTCGCAATGTGTTGTCATTCCAAATATTTGTCTACCCTAGTCTTAGTTCGCTCAGAAAATATGCAGAACTGTAGCAGGAAATGATCTCTTTCGTTAACAAAAATTTATTACAAAACTGTATAAAGTAGAAGCTATCGAAATCATTTTCTAGTAAAGCCACCAATCTCTACCTTTATCATTCACAATTGCATAGCTGTACCGGAAAATAAGTTATAATTTAGGATGTTTACATGATTATAAACACAAGCACGATCATTATTTTTAACGAATCCTCTGACAATTAGAGGAAACCAAATTACTTCTGCGGCTCTAATTTTTTACCTTTATCCAAATAATTTGTTAGAATTCAACCAAATATTTTACTTCGTGCGTAAAATTCCTGAAATACCAACAAATTTCCCTGCTTTAATTAGAGGCTCCGCTCTCCACGAAAATTCGTAATCGACAACGATATAGGGGATCTCGTGATTACTCTTAATAGTTACCCAATTAGAGTCTTTAAGCGGTGTTTAAATTACACCATTTACTAAACTGTTTGCGATTTATAGTTTATAGGGTTGAGTGTGGATAATCCCACATTATCCGTAGAGGTGCCTATAGAAAACTTACACACGTGTAATTTATTATATTTGTCTTATATAAAATTTCGATACTCCTAAGTAGTGACGGGCATAATCGAATGATTTCAATAATCAAATGATTAGCATTCGAATAATTTTAATAATCGAGCTAGTCATTCGAATTAAACATTCTAATATCATCCTAAATGTATGCGCTCATTTCGACAATGCGAGAAATGTCTCGCATCCTGCCTGATGAATGATGATGATGACTCCCTGGTATCCCCTCTCTTATCCCAAATTGATTTTCTGCTTTCGACTGGATTCTCTCCTGTATTTATTTAAACTTCGTCGCATTTTACGATTAACTTAATTGTAAATGCCGTTTTGGTTTTCAGTGTTATTAGTTATTCAATATTAACGATATTTTAAATTACTTGATTATAATTGATCAATAGTTTATATCTTTATAAGAGTAATCATTACGGCCAATTTAGGTACTACATTTTTTAAACGGAATGACACCTTCAAAATCCGGACGGATTACAAATGACCGTAACTGATTAAGAAAAAGGAATTTGGTTTATTTGATATTTTTAAACAGTAACAAAAATTGGTGAAATTATTTTACTTATTTATCTACTTTATGACAATAGTATAATTAATTGAATAATAATCAATCTAAAACATTCTGCAACTAATAATTTTGAATTTAAGTATGGAAAACTAGATATAAATAATCGTAACTTAAGCTTACCCGCTTCAAAAGCCTAAAAAGTAATTTTGCTAACTCAGCTGTACATGCTGGACACCCCATCATACAAAATAGGTTACATATGTTACTTTGTAGTTTATCTTCCAGTATCTTCTCGAACTACAAATTCATTCGAATATTACTCAAATTGTATAGCGATATTTCGATTACAAGCTGAACAACGAAACGAAAATAATCCGAGAAGTCTTCATCATTCGAATTATTTACTCGCATCTCGAAAATGCATGCATAATCTAATATTTCGAATTATTTCATTCAAGATGCGAACGTAGCTAATCGAACGCATTCGATAAGTGTTTGCTTTTCGAATGAATCACTCGCATCTCGAGATATCTCGAGGTTTATGCATAATCGAATATTTGGGAATGATTTCATTTGAGATACACCAATCACTACTCTTAAGATGTTTGTAATATCTATCTACGTAGGAAGTTGTCTTCTGTCAAAGAGCTCCACCCCGAACGATTATATTTATATTTCTTAACGGTTACGCACGTGTAAGTTTTCATAGTTAGCACATATCAATTTTTGACCTTATAACTTGTGAGGTGGACCTATACCATGGCTTCCTAGATCATCAGTCTTTTTCTGCGGCCGTTTGAAAAAGAAACACTTGCCACAAACCTGTTGTGAATTAGCGATGGGCGTATCTCGAATGACATCATTTGGAATATTTTTCGTTATTCATATAACTCGAGATGCGAGTAATTCATTCGAATGCGTTCATTTAGCGACGCGCGAATCCAAATTTAACAATTCGAAATATTCGATTGCGTGCATTTCCGAGATGCCGGTAATTCATTCGAATGATGAGACTTCTCGGATTACTTTCGTTTCGTAGTTCGGCTGGTAACCGAAATATCGTTTGTGTCGGTATACAATTTGAGTAATATTCGAATAAATTTCTTGAATACTAGAAGATACTAAAAGATAATCTACAAAGTAATATATTTGACTTGTTTTGTGTGATGGGGTCGCATGTACAGCTGTGTTAGTAAAGTAAGTTCTTAGAAAAACAGTTCGGAATAAGGGCAGGAAGGCCAGGAAGTCAGCGTTCGAAAAACAGGATGCGAGACATCTCTCGCATTGCCGAAATGCGCGCCCATTTTGGTTTCGAATGATTCATTGAAATGAATATTTCTATTATTAAAATCTTTTGAATACTATCATCATTCGATGATTGAAATCATTCGATTATGCCTATCACTTTTATGAATTCTTCAAGTGTAGTAGCTCGTATTTACTCTGCTGTGGCGTCTGTATACGAAAATATGCTGTAGAGGGTTTGTGCTTACATAATAAGTCATGCAAATGTTTGCCCTGAAGTAGAAGGCAACTTATTTGAACACACTTTGAGACAACAAATGTGGACATCATCTTTACTGAAACAATTTGTTTTTAAAAAAATTCAATTTAAATATTAAATTTTTGTTTTTAACAGTAACTCTTAGTTTTCGATTTGTTTTGGCCTCTTGAATCAAATTCCACTGTCGTCAATTTTGAGACACCCTGTATGAGAAGTGCGTTGTGTCGAACATGTTTACCTTGAACGATTATATTTAAAGCGGGTGCTTACATTTCTTTTATTGTTGAAACTTTACTTGTAATTGTTTATTAGACCGAACATACGTAGTTATTTATCTGCCTATTACCTTATCGCCATTAAAACTTTGAATGGTAATCAATAAATAATAGTTAATTTACATTTTCTGTGCCACCAACCAACTGTTTTATGAAGTATCTGTACTTGGCAAGTATTGAACCCACATATAAAATGAGTTTATTTGTGTTGAAGTCCATCGACGTAGATATCAAATAACCCAATTACTGCAGCCAAAGGGTCCTTAAATCTCCGAACATAAATCTGAAGCACCTCAATTAGGTGTAGGTAGTAAGTGCCTAAAATAACCGAAAAACTGATGCTTTAGAAAACCAGGTCGAGTAGATGGAGAAAATTGCCCTAAAATTGGTTGTTCCATTTTAGTAAACTATGAACTTGGATCGTAGATCTTCATTTGCTTGCTTTATGCTGGCCGCGAAGGGCTCAATATTTTTATTAAAAAAGGCTGCGATGATAAAAGAATATCTCTATTGTTCCATGTAAAACAGGAGATAAATCGTATTCCATTAATTCTAAAGAACAAGTATCATTAAGGAAGTTGAGAAATGTTCGCACTAATGAAGAGAAATAAGCTAAATGAGTCCATTTCGTATCGCTGATGAGGGAGAAAACAAAAAAAGTTGAGTTGAGTACAATTGGAACAATCTCGAGGTAAATGTAGCAAGTCTTAATTATCACGAAGTTTTGGGAAGTTTCACGCCACGTTTATTGCGACTCCTGTTCAACATCATATTTGCCCGACGACATTAAGTCCTTGTAACAGCTACTTATTTGCATTCTATTTCCAAATAAAGGGAGTTAGAATTTTGGATTATCATCTCCTTTATATTCAGTCCTTTGATTTAGAAGTGCTAAAATGAGTTTTAAATTAAATTCAGTCTTTTCATGAAAAAATACGAAATTTAGTTGGAAGCAAACTAAATAAAAACATTGTCATCGGAAATGCCTTTGCCTAAGTTAGTATATAACTTTACATCTTCGTAATAATTCTCCCTATCTTCGTTAAACTACAAGGTGTGTATGAACTGCAATTTATTAATAATTAAATTATATTTAGATTTATTACATGCTTAGAAAGATAACTGGAAGTGCCGGTAAAATGGTATTCAAAATAAGCACCTCTCAGACAAATCACCCACATACTTGGTTACATTGCCTCTAAGCATGCTTCGAAGGACACAATAAGCCATCGGTTCGGGTTGTCATACTGATATCGTTAGCAATCTTTAGCCCTCTTAAACAAAATTAGAGTAGAGTAACACCCTACTTGCTGAAATAGCGGATAAAGAAATGAGATAAAATCAAACAAGTTACCATCATTTTGGTGAATTGATGTAAAAATAATTTTGTAGGCCTATATCTCCGTAACAGGCCCTAAATTTGAAAAAAATGTACTAAGTGATATACGGGTTAAATAACCTCGGCTATACGTGGTTGACCTTTTTCGTACATACTTAGAATTATCTTGTATGTAGGGGAGGGCGGGGCTAGTTATTACAAAAAGTAAATTTTATATTCATTTAGAAAAACGGTAAATCAGCAAAATCTGTCATTTAGCTATGATTTTTGTTAGTCCATTGCATTGTGTCTCCTAATTTTATTCTCAATTTATTTGTTTGTGGCGATTAAAAAAAAGGATTTATACCATGGTGTAAAGTGAAACGGGTTGCTCCTCGGGCAATTTGTTACAGAACATGGAAACTATGTTACAATATTCATAACTAAAGCAAACAAGAATAACAAAGACGAATTCATTATTTATTGATGATACGAATATAAGTTTAACAATATTTATTGAAAGTATGAAAAAATTAAACATAGATTCTAAAATGTAAAAGAAAAATTCTTAGTAACAAAACCCTTTAATCGCTGTCTTCATTCTTTAAATCGGAACTGCAGTTAACACAAACAAAAAAAATCGTTCGACGAACAAGCAACATGGGCCCACTTTTAGCACTGGGTACATTGAATCCACTTTTCTCCAAGTTTGGACGCTGAAAATGGACCCAAACAAACGATGCAGAAGGATTCTTCATCATCTGAGCTTGATGATATTGAAATTCTATGTGAACTGTTACCCTTATTTGTTTTCTTTGTACAACTATTTGTTGATGCTTTTGCCTCGTTTATTAATTTTTTAGTAACTTTTTTAACTTTCTTACTTGACTTTTTAGTTTTCCTTGCATTTTCTTCTTCTCTTGATGATTCTTTAACAGGAGTGTCAGTCAGAATTGCAGATTTTCGTTTTCTGCGCGGAGCTCGAGTTTGGTTTCGGGGCTTAGCAACAGGGTAGGCTGTCAACTCTTGTGGTGCTATAATTGTTTGTGATGGTGTTCTCACCGTAGGTGTTGGAGGAGTTTTATTTTCGTTGAATCTATCAAATTCAAGAATTGCTGACATAGTTGATGGTTATGAAATAAATCTTCAGGTGCAGTTGGTGCATTGACTATGGCAACACTAGGAACCTCAACGTTTTTAGGAGTTGCTGTTGTAGATGGTTGAGAAACGTCTGATGATGTCGATGCCTTGTTACGGTCGCAAAAAAAGACACACGTTGCGGCGCCAAATTTGTTACCGGCCAATCGCGCTTTTTCGACGAGTCGTAACTAGTTTGATGGAAAAGGGCCTACAGCTTAGCTCAGAGGAGTAGGGGGAATTCGTAAAAAAATCGCTTATGGGAGAAAATCTTTAGTTGTGTAACGGGCGAGTCAAAATAAGTGGGCGCCACCTTCCAAATCCAGATGATTGAGTAGGTCCTCGTGGAAGGCCGAGAAGCCAACAGCTCACGTGAATGGAACCTACCTTTAATTGCGCCTTCACCTGTATATTTAAAGCTTGCAAAATTCTTACACAACAAGTACAAAAGACACAATAAGACACAGCAAACTTTAAAACACATATAATGATATGAATATTGGTTGAAATATGACAAGTTTAACACCAAAAATTCGAATTACAGAATCTTAATTCTTGAACGCTCATAGAACAAAACTCGCCGCCGTTGACACACAATATTTATGCTAAAATGACTCTGTGTGGTCAAAGGCGTAAAGTTTACAGGAAAATACAATGTATAACACAAAATTTCTCTCGTACTTTACACTTCGAACAAATACAATCCGCAACTGAAGGTCGTTTCCTGTTTCCAGATACTAAAAGATTCAATATTGAATTTTGCAAGTTGCATGTAGAGTTTCGCTTCACAAAAACACAAAACAGGAAGTTTTTACCTTGAATTTTGTAGACAGGCCGGCACAATATGGGCGATTTCCAGATGCAGGGTCGAAACAAATTGAAGAGAAGGAAGACAACGTTTTTCGGAGCGGCGTTGGGACGAGGTATTACATCCCTGTAGAAGGCCCAATTGCTTTCAACGATGTCAGGTGACGGGAAAACAGAAAGGAAATTCTCGAGAACGACGGAACGAACCAAATTCCAGGCACAACACTTGTACGATTTATTTATTTATTTCCCTTTAACCTCACAAAGATCCGAACTAAGTTGGACAGGAGCAATTATAAACTTTAATTGTCCAAAACCATGGCGAACATTTTGCTATCACTTGTATATATATCCGACGCTAATAAGTCGAGGTACTTTTGCACTACAGCAAGACAACGGTACGGTAGATCGTAGAATAGCAAGGCGCCGCAAGGGAAAAGGAAACGGTCTTCAGGGTTCAACCGTCGCTTTCGAAAGTCTGACTTCCACTCGATATATTTACGGCCCTCGATTGATGTTATTTTCGAAGACCGGAGTCCACCAGGATCGGAAATGAACTGACTCAAAATGCAATGGGGACCTGCATTTCTCCCCTCAAAATTGCGCCACGTTACGAAATATTGCGTAAGAACTTCTAGAAGGTTCTGGAATGTTCTAGAAAGAATCTCATGACACGTGAATTCTCGGAACAGTCAGAGGTCAAACGCGGAAAACAAGAGTCTGCAGTTTTTACACAAAGGAGCTATTAACATATCTCGAACTTCGAAAGACAAAACAAAATACCGAAACGGCAACCCAAAACAAGACTTCAATTAAAATAACGTTAACTGAATTTTCAAGTCAAAACAAAATAGCGAAAATAGTAACCCAAAATAAGACTTTAATTAAAATAACATTCTATTAATTCTAACGAAGCGGCAAACAAATTACGGAATGAATAAAGTGTAGCGGCAAATTTGAAAATCACATAACAGCCTCATTATTTACCATTGGTCGATCGGTCACTGCAGCTGTTAAAAATTCATCGTCAGAAAATATATCCTTGTTGTATGGCCAAATTCCTATAGAGGTAAATCCGGCTATGATGTTTTTCGATGTTAGTGCATTAGGAAGAGCATCTCTTACAATTACTGGTATGTCGTAAATAGTCATGTTGGTGCCAGGATGATCTTTCATCCATGCATCTGCAGCTGCATTGTAGAACTTTTTGAAAGGACCATAAACGGAGTTGTCGAGTGGCTGCAACTTGTGAGTTGTATGAGGTGGGAACGATAACAGAACCACACAATGGTCTTTACAAAATTCAAGTGCAGCAATAGAAAGATGTGACTGATGGTTATCCAAAAGTAATAACACTAGATGCTCTTTGGAGCATCGAACATGTTTGTGAAAATGCTTAATGAATGCTAAAAATTCTTCAGCTGTGGGGCCATTGGAACAAAGTAGTTTTTATATGTTTTCCGAGGAAAAACGAACATGGGTGGTACGGAATTCCCAGAAGCACTGTTCGCAAGAATCATCGTAACAAGGGTTCCTCTTTCTCCAGACGTTACTGCTCCAACCTGCTTTGTGCCTTTCATAACCACTATTTTACATGGTTTCTGAACAGTGGTGGGCCCAGTTTCGTCAACGTTCCACACATCTTGGCACTCAAACCCATATCTGTCGTATACTGTTCCGAGGTTGTCAAAAAACTCACTCACAGTACGCCTGTTGAAGCTGGATACTCTGCCCAAACTAATAGCTTCAGGTGTGCGAATTGATAGGTCATTGTGACGTCTTAGAAAGCCTGTTAGCCAGTCTTTTGTCGCAGTTTTCTTATTCAACCAATTTTGGGGAATTGTAATCTTATTGGCTATTGCTTATTCGTAGGCCAAAGATTTTATGTCAGCGGTAGATAGCCTATAAAATATTTTAGAAGAATGTTTCACATATTCTGCTAGCAATTCTTCTTCATAATCTGAAAAAATTTGAGGTGGTTTCGCATAGCCCATCTTTGGTTCGTCGGTCCCGGAGCATTTCTTTATAAATCTATGCAAGGACATAAAATTAATCGAGAACTTATCTGCAGCTTTTCTTGTAGAACATTGTTCTGATGCTACTCCGCGCGCGTCCATTTTGTATGTTTCCAGTGGCACTTTACCTCGATCGGTCTTGTTTCTATATGTACGCACCATAATTTCTGTAAGTAAAAATAACAAAGTTGGAATAATTCAATTTATTTATCGTATGGGGAAGTTGTTACATTGTATCAACGTGCCCCTCGAGATTTGTAACAACGTGCCTCAACTGATACGATTTCTGTTTTTGTCCGATTACCATACATGAAACAATTTGCAAGTAGTTACTATTTTAAGCATTGATAGAACAAACTGGCATACAATTGTTACTAAAACATCAAACACTTACCTCTAACAATGTTGGTCACAGGCAACTTTAAACGGTGACAATCAGATTTACTTCTGGTAGCTAAAAACACAAATAACCTTCAACTTGACGTTTATAAAGCCTACTGCAACATAATTTTGTCGGTAACTGCAGCATTGTATGATAGATCTGTCTAGAGGCCATAGGTGGCTCTAGCTTACGCGGGGAATTTAAAAACTGCTTTGCAACAACTTGCCTCTGTAACAACTAGCCCCGCTCTCCCCTACCATGTACAGGTTATATGCTTTCGCACTTTAGTGTTATGCAAGTAATTTTGGGAAACTTCAATCTTTTTTTTTATAGGGAATCTTGATAATTATAAGAGATATAGAGAAATGGACCCCCATTCTCCATGTCTTTTTCCGAAACAATCTCAATGCTTGAATTTAAAATTGGTTGTCGTCTTTTGTTTTTCAGCTATTCGCGAAAACCCGACTTTTCGTTTTATTGCTATAGGTATGTCGCTTATTTATGAAAATAGACTTTTACGTTCTTCAGGCACTTTCTTGATAAGAATGCAGTGACGTAGTCAATTTTCAAAAAAATCTTTCGAATTGGAATTATGACATGAAGAGGTATTCTTTATATAAATCTTATAGTTTCTGTGCCTATTCCAGTGATATATATCAAGTGGGGTCGATTTATTCAGTTTTACTAATATTATAGCTGAAACTCGCAATTTTTCAAGTAATTTTTAATTACAATAATCATCGACCATTCAGGGATAACAAAATACAAACTAGAAGATAAAGTTAAAAGAATATAAAAATATTTGCACTGAATTTTCAAATTGTTATCCATTATCTGCAATACTTAATTTATATCGCCTTGAAACACTCCGAACTGCATTATAAATATGAACATTAGAAACA
>JABXWE010018803.1:0-21865 GCA_014611495.1 Limonius californicus
TTTTTTTTTTGCCAGTTCGTCAAATATTTCATCTACTTCAACTAGTATTTCCAGGTGTATCGTTTACATTGCTAAACCGTTAAGTCGATTCTAAAACGGAGAAATCAAACAGTATGATTAGATGTGTTTTGATTCGATTTAATGTCGTGAACGTTCGTTCTGGTGTGGCTGTTAAAACTGTGCAGAACATTTTTAGCAGTCTATGAATGTTTGGATATGCAATTTTCGACCAGAGTTTTAGTTCAGCAAATATTCAGCTTTTGGAAACTTCTGGGAGAACATGGGTTATAAATTCTTCAAACGAAGCTGTGGATGGTTTATGTTATACTTATGCCAGTATTTATTTGTGTAGAAAATACGGGTCCATGTGGTTTTTTATATTTTGTTACAAAACATGTGGTGGAGTTTAAATTGCAAGATTTTAAAAGGAAACAATATGGCCAAATTTGAGAAATTTAGATTTCGACAAACAATAGTAAATAATGTAAATTTATTGATCCTAAAACATTCTAAGATTTCTAATTTTGTCTGCTTATGCATTTTCATAGTGGAATCTATTTTTGACGATTTTAGCCCTTGGGGGGGGGATATATCCCCCATATCCCCCCCCGTGGCTACGCCACTGGCCTGGACATGGTAGTTTCAGAGCAACGATCACACTAGACGACTGATTTTGGAAACTTCAAGCTCTTTGTAGCCGTCTGAAATCCGTTTGTAGTTTTCATCGGTCTTTCCAGAGACAGGCAAATTCATATAAACTACCAAACAGTAAGAAATCGATTTCGGGAAGCCAATTTGAGATCTAGACGTCCAGCAAAGAAGCCAAAACTGGTCAGAAATCATCAACAAATGAGGATGTTCTATGCACGTGAACATGAACATTGGCAATTGAGGCAGGGAAGTAGAATACGGTTTTCAGATGAGTCCGTGTTCCAGTGTTCCAGTTATGGATGAATGATGGTAGAGTTAGCGTGTAGAGAAGTCTCAACAAGTGTTTTTTTTTACCAGAATGTGGCTTTTGTCAGCGGGTCAGTAATAGTATGAAGCGGCATTCCGATAATCGGCCGCACTAAACTTGTCATCAAAAATGGCTCTCTCCCGGCAAAAAGGTCCAATAATGAGATTTGTTTAATTATGGGGGATAACTCTCGCATCCACATGGTCAGAGTAATAACGGAGTATATTGGCTAGAATATCATAGCTGCTATGGAATGACCCGCATTTAGTTCTGACGTTAAATCTACAGGACATTTATGCGATTAACTCGCGCAACGTATTCGCAAGCTCCCACCAGATACCCTGGAAGAAATGGAACAAGTTCCCATTGAAAAACTACAGCGTATTCAGGTGTAACGCCCTAATTCAAGCTGGGCTAACATTTTCACGATATTACGTTTAGATGTTGTATGCGTTTATTGGAGAATTCTTAATGATATTAGTTTGGTTTCTAGTTCATTTTAATATAGCTTTCAATGATGTGGTAGATGTTACGATAATAGCAAATTTTTATTGTAATTCCTTAAAATAAATGTTTAAACAATTGTTATACCAAGTACTATTAAAATGCGATCTACCCTAAAGAAACTTTAGGCATTTGGCTCCCTAATTCTTTTGAGTAGTTTATATAAATGGTTAAATACCATACTATATAATTTTGATGTTGTACCAAGTACTTTTTATTATTTTATTTATTTTTTAGTCGCCTACCTTTCGTGTACCCAGTGTTTTCTTTTTGTACGCGGTTTGAAATATCTTCAACTTTTTTATTGTTATGGACTAAATTATCCACTTTACTTTGACCAAGATCGTTTCTTAACCATGCAAGTTTTTGGAGTTTAGTCGTCAACCGCGGCCACCAACGCTTTTTTACTTTCGCGATGTTGAGGTGAATTTTATCATCCTGGATCTTACAGTTGCTCTCCTAGTATAAAATTATGACAGTAAACATAGTCTATCAAAATATAATAATTCAGTTATTAGTATTAAATACCTCTGTGTTGATTTCTGAATAAAATCTCAACGAAAATCCATATTTTTGAGTTCCTTCAGTACCCACACTCGTGGATTCAAATTCTAGTTTCTTTTTTTCCAATTTTATGGTAGGGCCCTTAAATTAAAATGTAGTTGATGATTGAATAGCTATAATTCTGTTTTGATTAAGGTGTTACCTTAACGTCTTTTAAACTGACTGTTATAAACAAATTCTTCTTAGATTGGGACCAATAAACTAATGGGCTCAGTAATGCGACCATTATTTCCCATAAAAATATTAAAACTGTGGTTTTCTGCAAGTAATTGTTTGAATTTAAATAACCAGTTTCTTGAAAATAATTTAGTGCAAAGTTTACTATGTAGTCCATGATATATTTTAAACGATGGTGTTTTCTGTGTTGCCTAGGGGTTCAGGGGTTGACCTTATAAGTAGTGAAATTAAATGAAACCTAACTGGTGTGTGATATTGAAAGGTCTTATTGATCACTTTTTCATGTAGTTCTATTTTCAAATGATAATCTTATATTTGAATAATAAATGATTATGAAAGACTCTTTCAAAAATGTACATCAATGATTTCGTTTCTCTGGTTTTCATAGTTTAAGAATGGTTAATAATTCATTTAAACACTATTTTGTACCGTTTTACTGTTAACAGAATAAGTAAAATAAGTTTATTGAGCAGAATTAAATCGTCATCATTGCCTGTCATGGTCTCTCAAGACTTCTATGTTCTTCAGGTTTGTAACTGTATGCCATTAAAGTTCGTAGAAAGTATAAGCATATTACAATAATTTGTGTGCCGCACAAAAGCGCCTGATCAGGACAAGCGCCGTTTCAAAACGATAAATAATTGTAAATTTTCATACAGTGCTTTCATTTCTGTAGTAAATTCTTACTGCACAAATTGGAAGATGCATCATCATCATTGACAGCCTTTTCGTCCCACTGTTGGGCAACGGCCTCTTCTCTGCCACGTGTTTCATCAGCGCTAAGGTAGAAACATGGGGGACCTACAGTTTAATATCGAATCCGAATGACATACATTCCAGAGAAGGTTTTCAGCATTAAGATCCCATCGTTGTAAGCCGAATTAGGAAATTATGTATGGTGGGTTGCAGACAAGATTTTTATAAATCTGCACAGTAATGCTTAGGTTACCACCACACATTGGAAGATTACTAATAACAAATTTACAGCAAACTGAACAACAATAACTGTATCCATTTGTCAAAGCTAAAATTAATAAAAACATATTTGTTATTAACAATGTACGAAGAACGTCGTACCGATTTATCAGTACTATCAACAGAAAATAATGTTATATTAAGAATTTTGTGACGGCTAAATCTAGGACGACAAGTATGTGATAAATGGTACCTATATCATGTACAGGGGAGTCTGCTAAGACGAATCAGCTTGATGCCGCGTTTATTGGCATTATTAAACAAATTATTTTTGAACAGACTGTATAGGCACTATCAAAAATAGTTTTTGACTATTCGAATAAAGGTAGGTAAATAATTTTTAGAAACTGCTTATAGAACATATGTTTTCAAAAGTTAAGAAATTTAGAATTGATCATTGCTTGGAACGCTGTTCTCTGTAGGGCTCAATTTTTTAAAGATCGTTTGCTTTTAAGAATTTTCCTAAAAGATTTATACAAATGTGGCGGATTTGGTTTGTAAATTCAAATGTGCTGTATTAACGTAAAATTGAAAATAAAACAAAGAAACGTCTAGCGGATATCATATATCTGCAAAACAGAGTTGCGCCGTTCACATTTACAAATCAGTTTGTCGCAATTTTTATACAAGATTGGAGTCATTAGAGCGTTAATTTGTTTATTTAAAATTAATATTTAAAGAGCCAGATTGACTGTATACCACCATTATAAGTACTAATGAGATTGCACAACAAAGACGCTTACTAAACGGACCAATGTGTTGAGAGGCCGGGTTGTAAGGCGAGAAGGGCAGGTTTATATTCCAGGACATGATCAGTTTTAAAATTATAGACATAAACTACATTTTTTGTTAACGTAAGCGGCGTTGATAATAATATTTACTAAATAATACCCACAACATTAATAAAAAACTAAATTAAATGCAAAACAGAATGGCACCGCCCTG
This sequence comes from Limonius californicus, assembly GCA_014611495.1. Lineage (NCBI taxonomy): Eukaryota > Metazoa > Arthropoda > Insecta > Coleoptera > Elateridae > Limonius > Limonius californicus. Next base: position 4,124 of record JABXWE010018803.1, read on the forward strand.
GAATCGTAATTGGAGTTTCAGTGTGAGAGCTTGGTGCTTCGTGAAAACAATTCATTTAGACTCTTCGTTGTGTGTTGTCATTTTTTCATATAATAGTGATACTCCGCGAATTGGAGTCCTTAATTATTTCAAACATTAATTTAAACTAAATAAATTCAGGCCTTAATGACCGAAATCATTTGTAAATGTAAAATGCCGTATTTAAAAGATCTGGGACGACAGTAGCGGTGCAACTCTGTTTTGCTAATATGTGTTATTAGCTAGATGTTTCTTTGATTTATTTTCGATTTTACGTTAATACTGCACTAATTTGAATTCACAGACCAAGTTCAAAATTTATTTACAGAGAACAATGTTTCAAGCAATAAAAAAATTAGTTTATTTTTATTCATTATAAGCAGTTTCTCAAAATTATTTATCCTCCATGAATTAACCCAAACATATGCTTGATAGTGCTAATCTGTCCCAAAAATAGTTTTTCTAATATTTCATATAAGCGAGATATTAAGCTGATTCACCTTAGCAGACTCACTATGTATACCAAAGTCCAAAATGTATTGTAATGTGATTTTTTTTCAATAATTGGAGGATGCTCTATTTATATGTAGACGTGATGGGCAAATTTCGATGTTTGTATAGGGTAACTCGGTAACTATAGGAGATACAAAAAAAAGGAAGTCACATTCTCCATCTCTTTTTTGAAACAAATTCACTGGCGGAAACAAAAATTTGCTATCGTCTTTTGTTTTCGAGTTATAAACAGAAGTTCGATTTTTCGACTTTTAGACACATGCGAATATCGTGGTTGTTTGTAAAGTTAGGAGAAAATAACTTTTACATTCTCAAGGCACTTTTTTTCTATATAATAGAGTGGCGTCGAGAAAATTTGAAAAAAAAGGTGCAATGTCGAGTTATGGCCTAAAGTTATATTTTTTCAAATGGGAATCATAGTTGGCCACGGTTTAGTTAAAACGGATTTTTTTTCTCTTTCTAACTATGTATCGTATGTTGGGTAACTTTTGATGTGTAAGTCTTTAATAGCGAACATATAATTTATTAGATTACTTTTTACGTTTTTTTATATTTATTCCAAGTAGGCGGGTGTCATCTATGACAGTGTTTATCCGTTTGCAAGTAAATTGCATATTAACGATTTTGTTTCCGTCATAATTTCAATTAACTCATTTAATCGTAAAAGTGAAGATGTCTTACGTAAATTACGAGAAATATGATATGTTAGAAAGCTTTATTGAAAGTAATAACAATAAATTGTGATATTGCATTTGAAATATATTTCAATTACTATCCAGAAAGAAGACAACCTAATAAAGCTATTTTCAAGAGCATACAAAGAAATCTTATTAATTGTGGATCCTTCAACAAGCCAAGACCAAAAAATTACAACATTGAAGATGCTGAAGAAACTAGTACCTATATCTGTAGGTAATTGGAATGACGGTTGCAAATCCTTCAATTTCAAGTCGTCAGATTGAAGCTGAATCTGGAATTTCAAGACATCGAGCTTTGGGTATTTTGAAGACATACAAATTCAAGCCTTATACAATAAGGAATCAACAGTACCTGCAACCAACTGATTTCCAACAAAGATTGGCGTTTTGCATATAGTATCGTCAAAAATGTCAACAAGATCCATTCTTCTCTAAAAATGTAGGTTTTAGTGTTTGGTGTGCTCTACGGAGCAATAGTGTTTTAACATATCACATACTACGAAATCTTAAACCAGAAAATTATTGAGGAATTTATGGACAATCTATCCTTAATTGAGGCAAGAAATCAGTTCTTCCAACAAGATGGTGCACCACCTCATAATATCAGGACCGTTTCAGAATTATTGAATACCAATTTTGGAAATAACTGGATGGGAAGTGACGGACCAGTGAGGTGGCCACCACGATTACCTGACTTAACACCACTGGATTTTTTTTCTTTTGGGGCTGCATTAAAGACAAGTTATATAAGAAAACCATTAACGACATAAATGAACTCAGACAAAATTTTATAGACTGTGTGAATTCCGTTTCAAATCTTCATGTTTATAATGTAGTTCAGAGTGTTATGAAGAGGTGTAATTTATGTATCGAACATAACGGACATCAGTTTGAACATTTACTTTAATTTGTATTTCTATTTTGTAGTTCTAATGTATTATTATTATTATTATCGTGATCCTCGTTTGTACCGCTTGCGCAGTGTCGAGGCGGTGTGGGGCAAGGCTAAGCTAGTTTGTGCTGTGCACAACAGGGCCCGCCTCTGCGGGTTACCGTGTTGGTGCGAAACCATGCTTGGCTTGCCTGTTGTGTGTGAATGTTTTTGTTTATGGTCTTGATACTCCTCTAATGCGGCCGTAATTCGAGGAGTAAATTTCTGATTTTTTGGTGTTGGCTTGTTGAAGGATCCACAATTAATAAGATTTCTTTGAACCTTTTGAAAATAGCTTTATTAGGTTGTCTTCTTTCTGGATAGCAATTGAAATACATATATTTCAAATGCAATATCACAATTGTTATTACTTTGAATAAAGCTTTCAAACATATCATATTTCTCGTAATTTTCGTGAGACATCTTCACGTTTACGATTAAATGAGTTAATTGTAATTATGAAGGAAACAAAATCGTTAATATGCAATTTACTTGCAAACGGATAAACACTGTCATAGATGACACCCGCCTACTTGAAATAAATATTAAAAAAAAACGCAAAAAGTAATCTAGTAAAATATTATGTTTGCTATTAAAGACTTACACATCAAAAGTTACCCCACATATGATACATAGTTAGAAAGAGAAAAAAAAATCCGTTTTAACTAAACCATAGCCAACTATGGTTCCCATTTGAAAAAATACAACTTTAGCCTATAACTCGACATTGCAACTTTTTTTTTCAAATTTTCTCGACGGCACTCTATTATACAGAAAAAAAGTGCCTTGAGAATGTAAAAGTTATTTTCTCCTAACTTTACAAACAACCACGATATTCACATGTGTCTAAAAGTCGAAAAATCGAACTTCTGTTTATAACTCGAAAACAAAAGACGATAGCAAATTTTTGTTTCCGCCAGTGAATTTTTTTCAAAAAAAGAGATGGAGAATGTGACTTCCATTTTTTTGTATCTCCTATAGTTACCGAGTTACCCTATACAAACATCGAAATTTGCCCACCCGAGTGTTTATATAATAAATAAAAAAATTGATTCCTTGAAATTATTTTTTTTAAATTTACGAATATATTTTATGGGGTGCTGAAATATAATTTTGAACAGAAGAGCCTCTTACCCACGGACCGGCACTAGCCCCAAAGATTATTTTTTAGGTCTTGTTTTGTTAACTTATTCTAGATATTTTGTACCATATTTTTTCCCAAAAGTTTAAAATTAACATTTTTTATAAAATCAATAAGATGTTGCATGACAAAAGAAAATTGTTAACATGTTAATATCAGTTTTTTTTTAATAAATAATACGCTAAAGAAAATTGAGTGAAAACTAAAATCTAATTCTATATTAACGAAGTGTAATTTAGACCATTACATTTTTAGTTGTTATGCAACACTGCCAGCTTTAATATATGGACACATCATAATTTTTTATTATTTAATTTCAAAGAGTATTTAGTTATGTTCCATAGCCTGCGAATTTTTTATTAATAGCATTACTAAAATAATTAAGAGTGAGAGTGCTATACGAGCACCCACCACAGTCAAAGTCAAGCGGAAATAGTGGAAAGGTGAAGAGTTGGAGAAAGTGTTGGCGGGGACTTGAACGTTACGAACAATATTACAAGACAGAATTCTTTACCATTGACCATTTAATCATCAGTAATGAACAATCGGATTGTATACTTACACTAAGCGGTAACAAAGATCAAATAGAAAAATGTCGATTTTGTGCTTGATGTTACTCTTCGGGGTGGCGCGCGTGTATTCGGAAATAACAACTTTATCGCCGAATATTAGTGAAAATTTAAAGGAAATGGATTATACGGATGGAATAATTGAACATAAATATTTACTGCCTACTGTAAATGCCAGTGCTTTAAGTGATGGACATCCTTCGGAATTGGGGGTAAATCCAGTTCCTGCAAGCTTGTCGCGGGTTTTGGACTTTTATAATACTGAACTTTTGGCTGCTAATTGGCATCGAGTGCAGAAGGGATTATCCAGATACTGTCGAGAAGACATGCAGAAGTATATTGACGGATTGGTTTCTGGTACTAATTGGGCTTTAAAAAGTAAGTTTTCCGTTGGCATTAATTTATTCTTCTTCGTATTCTTATTAATTTCATTTATTTAAATATTAAAACTAATTTTTTTGATATCTACATGTTTGTTGAGTTTGAAATGGACCTTGATGTTTCCATTTTTTGAAAGTGTGTAGTGTTTTTGAATTAATTTTTTATCCTTTATTAAACAAGTGGATAACATTTTAGAAGAAGAAACACAGAATACAAATGAAAATTACTAGTGCTAATATTCCAGAAAATTAAGTTATAATTTACAGCTACATATTATAACAAATAAATTAACTTAACAGTTCTAATGCGTTGAACATTAATTAGATATACTTAATGCAATAAAAAAACCTAGATTGGGTGTTCTAGATAATTTAGATTATTAGAAGGTGATTAATTTTGTGGACCGCGAAAAGTATGACCATTCATTATTTTGTAACCGCATGTGATTACAACATGTAATTATCTTTTAGAAACGTCTCAGGTGCAAAATGGTAACCATATTATGCAACGTATTATATTAGAAATGAATTTATTAAATTATATTTGCGGAATATAAATATTTCCTGAATACATTTTATTATATAAAATCTGATTGCTATTACCAAGAATCTTACAAAGCGAATATGTGCGTTTCTTCACAAATTGTATTGACCAATAATTGTGTCAGCAGTTCATTACATAACCTTAACACTGGCATTTGCCACAAAGAACTATCAGGTTATATGCACACACGCACATTTTAAAATTATGTGTATGGTTTCATACATCGACATCTTAACATTTTTTCAAAGATGATTGGCAATTCTATCTCCTCAAACTAAAAACCAATCTTCTGTGATATGTTTTGTGAAATAATATTCTCTTTTCATTTTATTTGTTTAACTGAGTAATTTTTTTACTTCTTAAATGTAATGCTGCTTTGAATTATATAATTCAAAACACCACATGATTATATTTTTACATGGTGTACATATATTTTTTCTCTTGTTCAGTTTCTTTGAAAAACGACATTTTTTTTCATTCAATCATACTACCGCCCCCCTCCGCCTGGAACCGCTTTCGCATTACTTCAGGGGGGTGCCCTTACATACTAGCTATTCATGCAGCGTGCGTCCTAAACTTAATTAAAGTGAAATACGGTGGTCGCCTCAGCCGGGGTTTGACCCCGCGGCCGGTCGAGCCGCATTTCACTGTGACCGACTGACAGCGCTTGTTCGCACTGCCCCATCGAGGTCCCTTGAGAAACGACACTGCACTTCACATTTTACTGTATTATTTTAGAATTATATTACTAGTTTTATGTAACTATATAAAAATTTTATACAACTGGACAGAAAACATTTTCCAATCGAACATAAAAAAAGCATACGTTGCTATTTACAAAAATAGGTTATGATACATCCACGTCAAGCGTTACAGGTCAACTTGAAAAAATGCGTACAAAGGCGCAAAACATTCAGGTACAAAACATTTTGCGAGTACTTAAACATTTTGCGCAAACAGCTTCATTCCATATTTAATAGGAGTCTGTATATATTATAGATTATTATAATTAAAAAGAAACGGTTTGAGTATTTTACATTTTCGTCCTGCTTTATGACTTTTACTTTACTTTGACTATGACTTTTTACACAGTGTTCGCGGTACAGCAAGGGCAGTTTTTGTACTAACGTATTCAATCAATATTGGTCTCATATTAGCAACATGTTGTTTAGCTAGTAACGTTCTACTTTGCACATAATTGGTTGACTAAATATTGGCTTTAACTCTATTCCCATATTGGTTCAATACGTTTTTCCTATGTTTTGCCGACACGCTTAAATATACAGAGTGTTTATTATTCCCTGGACTATTCTAAGAATATTTTGTCCTTTGATGATTTTTGAAAAACCGCTATGTTTCGAAGATACAGGGCGAAAAAAATTTTCGCCAATAACAACAATTTATTACCAAAAATTACATGTAAAGTTTCTTAATCTACAAAAACTGTTGAAAATGAGTACCTCCAGCTACGATGCAAGAATCCAATCTTCTCCTCATTGACTGCCGAACCCTTTCAAAAACACCAGGGTCGTTTCTTATTGAGTTACACCCAGCAATTATCCGAATTCTTAAATCTTCCACATTTTCCATTGGAGTAGAATAAACTAATGACTTTGGATGGCCCCATAGGAAATAATCCAGGGGGTTTCAATCAGGGGATCGAGCAGGCATAATGAGGTCCACCTCGACCAATACAGCGATCTCCGTATGTTACTGTTAAAAATTCACGAGCAACCACACTAAAATCATGCATAAATCACGTTGCATTTCTTGTTACCAATGGTACATCCTCCAGAAACTCTACTCTGCTCCAAAAAGTTGCGGTACACCTCGCCGGTAAGTCTTCCTGGAGAAATACCGGTCCAGTTAGTTACTCACCCACAATTCCAACCAAACGTTCAACGAGAACTGATGTTGAAAACGATCTTCAAGTACCTCATGTGGATTTTCTACAGCCCACACCTGGTTATTGTGAACATTCCTTATTGTTCGGTTGCGAAATAATTATGTGGCAAAATTTAGCAAAGTTATTGTTTTTTTGGATACATACTCAGTGGTGGATTTCTCATTAAGTAAAGCAGGCTGAAGCCTACGGTGGCAAACTGGTGATGGCGTAAAATTTTATATTTTTTACATGGTCAACGTTTATGTATTTTTTTTTATTTGAACATATGTTAAAGTCTGTATGGAGTAACGGTATGCAAGCTTCAACCGCAGTTCGGGCATCTTTTATAATTACTGTTTGATGTAAACTCACGCAAAAATCACTACTGAACTTAAAAAAATATCTATTAAAATTCATTGTGATATACAGAGTGTCCTATTTAAAATAAGAAAGTTGGGATAGTTTCCATCGAAATTGGAAGTGAAAAGAGTGTGTTCATATCTCTTACCCTACTTTTAAATGTACATTAATTATTCAGGATTTCATTTGTTCCTATTAGTCCATAAAACAATTTCTGTTTACGGCAAGCAGGCGAGAGTAATGGCAAAGTCAAATAGTTTGTTTAGTTTTACTTTAGCTAATTACGTATGCCGTATTAACTTGTATGAACATGCTGAAACTTTCATAATTTGGATTAGATTGAAGCTTTCCAACCTCATGATAGGTAGACCACTGTTTACTGTAGGCACTTCCATTAGTGTCCTTGATTATACGTTACCTTCCAAATTGTTGCTATATAAAGTATTAGTATCTCCTAAATTAATCATTTCCATAAAAAGTAATAGTCGTAACCGATTTTTATTGCATTGTCAGTAAGACATTTGGTATACTATTTGTATCACAATAGCAAAACCTATGATTTTTGCATGACTGCATATAAATTTTACAAGGGATTTACTAATAATATTATAAACATAATCGTTTAATTACAAATTCACAATAAACTATACAACATAATAGAAATCCTGTTTAATTATGATCCGTCTTTACTAAGAACATATTTTATTCATAATTTGCATAAAACAATTTAGAGAGTTATTTTTAAGCTCTAGCCAAAATGGTTGTTACATCCTATAATATGAGAATGTGTTATTACATCTTAAATGGTAAAATTAATTCCATACAATAAAACAATAGACTTACCAGCAGAAACATCCAGTTTCCATTAAAAGTTGATTGCCTTTCATATCGAAGTTACGAAAAATTGTTTAGTTGTCAAGTTACTGACTATTTACTCATAAGTAAGAAATATTATAAATAATTACATCAAGTTTTATTAACTTTCTGTTTCAATACAACTGAACATGTGTAGTTAGAGAAATAGCCCAGTAGATATTGGTTTCGATCTTGGCCCTGATTTTCCATTCAAAAAAGTTCCAATACCGAATTTATGAACCCAATTTGTTAATTGTTTGGATTTTAGTATTTATAGTAGCGCAGGCAGTAGTTAGTGCAATGAAATGATGCGCTGAAGGACCTGGAGTCGATTCCAGGTCCAGGAACATCAGATTTACAATACCGGTTTCCCTCAAAAAGCATTGGCAAACTATTGAGGTATTTCTGCTAAGAGAAGACACAAAAATCAAACTACCCTAAACACATGTTAGACACAACCATCCATTGTCATTAAATAACATTATCACATTTTTACTTTTTTTTTCATTCATCCATATTAACCCCCCCCCCCCTCGAAACCGCTTTCGCATTACTTCAGAGGGGTGCGGGCGTCCCTTACATACTAACCATTCATGCAACATGCACCTTAAACTTAACTAAGTGGAATATGGTCGCCTCAGCCGGTTTAAACACGCGGCCGATCGGCCGCATTTCACTGTTACCTCGAGTGTCGCGCTGCTCCACCGAGGTTCCTACATTCTTACACTTTGCGATAATAAACGTAAACTGGGTATACTTGAGGCTTTTCAAAATTTACAAATATTCAAATACTGCACGTTTGATGAATGAGCAAATTGAGCTTCTAAATTTAATCTTATTCGAAGTTTTGGAACAGAAAAACAAATTCAAGATTGAACCTAATATCAACGGTATTTTTTTGCTAAATTAGAAGTTTTAGATTAATATAAATCATGGCTTTATTTTGAAGTATTTGCGTATGTAGTTTTAATTATATCAATACTTTGTGTATTCTTGTTCCTATAAGCCGAAATAGAGAATTATTACGGTGTTTTTTCATGAAAATGCAATTTTTGAGTAATTATGAATACTGAAACAATTTGTGTTCAAAATATAAAATTCATTGGCATATTTTATATATTTCAAAACTTATTACATACCACCGAAATAACTGTAATTCACTATAGGTTGTAAATCATTTAAAAAGATTCGATTTCGATAAGAAAGGCAATCGTCATATTTTGTATGTGAAGAACTACACTATTCAAAAATACATGGAGACTAGAAATGGTGCTCTGAACATTCAGAAGTACATTCTTCACTGAAAATTAGGGTTCGTGTATTTATTAGTTTTTTCCAATTTCGCTTGAAGGTTGGTGCCCAATAGTTGCTGTGTGTGTATATTTAAAGAAACTCTACGAGGGCAGCCTTTTAAGTTTTCACAAAAACTAGGAAAGGAAAACTTATTTGTGGAACAAACTGTTTTACTGCTTTTCAAAATATTGACCTTTAAGATTTATACACTTTTGCATGCAATCAAACCAATTCTCGAAACCTTTTTTCCACTCTGAAGTTGGTATCTCAAAAACATGGTTTTTCAAGGCTTCAACAGCTTCTTGAAGTGATGAAAATCGCTGTCCACGCATTTTTTCTTTGACATTCGGAAACACAAAGATGTCATTAGGCGATAAATCTGGTGAATATGGGCAATGAGACATTAATTTGATGTTTTTTCCTTGAAATAATCAATTGTTTGATGTGCTGTGTGAGAGCTGGCATTGTCATGATGAAGAATGATGTGACGTTTTCGATTGTTTTTCCTGATTTCGTCGACATGTCCAGTACAACCGAAGAAACAAGCGATCATTTTCTTGGAAGTGCTTCGTGAAGGAACAAATTTTGTGGGATTGGGTTCATCTAGGAACACCCAAACAGTGGATTGTTGCTTAGTTTCCGGTTCATACGAATTTATCTAAGTTTCGTCATCTGTTACGATGTTGTATACGGATATTGCAGTTCCTCGAACTAATTTTTTGAGCATTTCCTTACACCAATTAACACGAGCCTTTTTTGAGCTTCGGTCAAATTATGCGAAATCCATTGGGAACAGATCTTTCTCACAGCTAAATGTTCATGCAAAATCGAATGTACTACAGTCTTCCATATGCCTAAGGATGCCTGTATCTCACTCTAAATCACATGCCGATCTTCTTCAATCATGTTGCGGATCGCTTCGGTGTTTTTTGGAATAACAACCGATTATGGTCGACCTTCAAGAAATTCATCACTGACGGACGCACGACCACGACGAAATTCCGCAAAACCAATTGTAAGCAGTCTTTTCTGATGGTGCGTCATTACCAAAAGTTGAACGAAGCGATTCTATGTATTGTTGTTGAGCTAGGCCTTTACTAAAATCGTAAAAAATCATCCCACGAAAACTTTCACGTGAAATTTCCATTTTTTCACAAAATTGCTTTTTTTAAATTCTCACTGTAAACAAACCACTCGGTTTTTCTAAGCTGCCACTGTTTTCAGAATAACAAATGTTAAATTTTAGTAATGACACATCTCAATAGCGCCACCTAGTGGTCGTTTGTAAAAACTTAAAAGGCGGCCCTAGTACTAAACAACAATCTAACAAAAGACTTCAGTTACGAACAACACGTATTCGTTTTCTACAGTATTTAAATGTTTGTGGCAACTGAATTTTTATAACAATAATGGTTTTTTTATAGCAGTATAAGAGAGGTAGTGTGGTTTGAACCACGCTTTAGCTACCTATTATTACCCTAGGATTTTACCTCGACAATCTCTTGAGTAAATGAATTATTATGGTAGATCTCTGGAGTCGAAACTTATTTATCTTAATAAAATAAAATTACCACTAAAACGTTTTCCTACATGTAAAACTAATATTTGTTGCTCGTACCTCGTACGCTGTGGCTACATAGTAGAATACTGTTTGACATACAGGTTATTCATTTGAGTAGACTGAATATTTACAAAACTATTTTTGGGACCAGTACGCCTCTTACATCGAAATTGGGAAAAATACGAAGAATCCCTTAATTTTCGGTAAAGAATTTACATAGGAGGTTTTAAATTTTACAATCACCCGGTATAGATAATTAAAAATGACTTACCATTTCTGCATAACACAGCAAAATAAAATTTTTTGGACAAAATAATGTTATAATAACAACATAAACACCAAAGCGTGGCCTACAAGGCCTGTGAAAGCTTCGAAGTAATAATGATAACATAATATATACAAAAAGGTGTTGACAAACATGAACTTTAAGTAGATAGGTCGTTTCTTTGTCTTAGCTGAGAAAATTCTATTCATTGAGAAGACGCCGCTTTAAAAAACTATTATTGAGTTAGGTAATAATAATAGTTGCATAACGATTTGTTAAATTTTAAGCACATTGGTGAAGCAATTTTCTATTTTGACATGTTAAATTGATGCAGTCGATTGTTTACAGTTGAGAAAAATGCCTAAGAGGTTACCATGAATCTTGTATGAGCTTATGAAATTTCTAACGCGTGAAGCATTGGAAGGTTAAAAAATTTGTCAAAGTTAAATCTTTCACAACTTTCTGTTTGTACAAATCTTTATATCGTTTATTCAAATACAATTTGGCAATACAACTTCGATAAATACTACAGTTATCACAGACATAGAATTATAAGAATTCTAGAGTAACAGTAAGCAAAACGCTAAAATTAAAACAATATGTGGTTTGCGACTGTCTCTTAATGTAGCTATTTTGAAAATATTAATTTGATACATAATATGTTCAATGGGGTCATTGAACATACTTTTAATTTCTAAAAATGTTTTTAAATACGTAAGTACACTATACAGCTCCTCTTTGTCGTCAATCCTTGGATTGTTTGGTCGCAGACTTCCACTATCCATGCTAACACTATAAAATTCATATAAACAAAGTTATAAAAGTTACAAAGTTCTTAGGCAGCCATCTTGTAATTTCGTTAATCTTTGGCACGTGAACTTTATTTGTCGTATATCTTGCATTGTTTTAGCATTTCGAATAGGAGACAGTAAAGTGTAAATTATGGATTTTGTTGTTAGGGACATATTTATAATATTATTATTTAGAGTTAATAGATGCTTGAGGCAAGGTGGGTGTAACTGTTTCTTGTCCAACTGCAATTAATTGCTACCCTTAAAAGAACAACCAAAGAATTGCAGATGCAAAAATCGAAATACTTACGTATAGATAATGTTATAATCATAAATAAAATCACACATAGCAGTATAAAAATAACAACCGCGGTAATCTTGGTCTCCAGGAAAAATAAGATCCCCACGTAAATGGCGTGCGTAACTTCTAAAAATTTTAAAATTTCGGACGAGATGTGCCCTTACTTGTATTGTGAATTTATATTTGAAAAAATGAAAATGGTTGGGGTTTAAACACATGAATTGTAATTTTGTCTGAATAGTAATATAGAAATCCTAATAAATTTTAAATTAGATTCGCTGTTTTACAAATATACAGGGTGATTCTAATCTGTACCTCACTGTAATGATATTATTTACTTGAAGAGATAGAGTAACTTTGACAATTCTATAAACTTTTATTATTAACAATGTTTGCAAACTACGTTTGATTCAGAAATTTTTGTTTTCTTTTTACTCTTAACAGCGTTATTTGAAACAATTTCGAAAAATTATAAATATTTAAATAGTTGTAGTTACACAACATAAACTGATATTGTATTTTCTACCTAATATTATTGGTTTCAGGTGTATTTTTTAATAACTCACAAATATCGGCAGGTATTATATGTATAAAGAATAACCTTATGCCTCATTATCAGTTACTTACCTGTCATATTCGTTATGATGATTCGTGCGGCTCAGGTTTCAAAATTTCGAAAATCGTGAGAGGTGGGATGTTTGTTACAGTTAAACATGGAAAATAGTAACTTGGTTTTTAGGTTGTACACTTTTATTGTTTTAGAATTTTGAATCTATGAATACTTTTTAGTTGATGTCAACAGCATGTTACATGATATATAGTTGTTCTGCCACAAATTGATGCGATCAAACGATACATTCAAATTAGAACTATAAGGTTTATTGATTTGGCTGTTAATTTTCTGCTCTGTTATTTTCATACAATTTTTAACAGACATAAGTTTCTCATTTTTTATTAAACGGGATGCGCTTCAAATAATGTATTTTCTACACGGTAATTCTGTTATTGCAAGTGGAAATTATAAAAAAAATTACACCCACAAGCAGCTCTTCCAAATCTAAATACAACTCTTGCCAAATGTCCATGTTACTGTGCAAAAATAGCCCATGAGGACTCACTAAACATCTAACAGGAATTTTTTTTACATTGAAACAATATCAATGCGTTAAAGAGGTTTTATAGCTGTACTCGATTAATGATGTAATTAATTATGATGCAATACATTTCCATAGTTGTGTCTTTACACTTATTATTCTCATAAATAAAACTAATTATAATTTTTATTTTATTAATTCCTCGTTACTTAACTTTAATTTGCATTAGAACCATTATTAACACGACAAAGAGCATCTTACTAACACTTTGCTGACTAATGATTTAATTATTTTTACATTTCCATGGTACTCTCTTCGCAATTAATGTTTTTATAAATAATAGCGGTTTGCGTAATATAAATGATATCGCCTGATATAATGTTCAAATCACCAACAAAATGTCTATTCTATTGTGGAGGCGTATAACACGAGGTTTGGCAATTTAATTCCCGGATTGGGGGTCAAGTAAAATTAAATCAAAAGTGAGCAACATAAATAGTATGTACACAGTGTTATCAATAGAGGGTGGTCAAGGAAAGATCGAACAGTTATTTCTGCATAGGATGCTAGCGAAGACATCGTGCTTCTGTCAGTCGCCCTGGAGCAACGAATGAATTTAAATTTTGCTGTAAATTGGGAAAAACTCCAACACTGTAAGTCGTACTACTTTATTTAAATGGTTTAAACGTTTGAGAGATGAACGTGGAGAGGTGCAAGAATACACTCGAATTGGGCATTCTTCGAACTTTCCAAATGTAGATTCAGTCGCAAGAGTTTGTGAAATTATGACAAAAAATAGTTGAATGGCCCTACACCTTATGGCAGATGAGTTGGACATCAATAAGGAAACGATTTTACTAATTCTACATGAAGATTTAACAGCGAGTAAGATCTATGCAAAGTTCGCCTCGTCATAGAGAAGAGTTGCATCGTGCGCAGACTTAGTTCAGGCTTGACAGGATAATGCACCTTTTTTTAACTGAATTATCACTGGTGTTGAGTCATGGCTGTTCTGGCACGATTCTAAGATGAAACTCCAGAGCATGAAATCAACTGCAAAATCATGACCAAGACCCAAAAAGTTTCTTTTGCCGAAATCCAGTATTAAAACCATGCCGATTGCCTTCTTCAGTAAATACGGTGTGATCTATAAATAATTAGTGGTTGAGGGGAGACATTTGTGCATTCAACGTTAAAGTGATGAAGAGATTATTGCAGTGCATTTTTCGCCAGCGACCACAATATTGAGAAAAGAGTAGTTGGTTCTTGTTGCACGATAATGTACCTGCCCATTCTACACTAATTGTGAAAGCATTTCTCAATAAACATAGCGTTGTTGAGACCAATTACCTATCTTATTCACCTGACATGGCACCAGCAGACTTTTTCTCTTTCTTAAAATGAAAACTGGTGTCAACCGGAAACGATTTCAGGAGGTAGAAGATATGTATTGTAATAAGTGCGTTGAAGTAAACAGAGATTACTTCGTTTAACTATCAAATATCTTTGGTGTTAGTTAAATTCTGATTCTCGTATGTCTTTTTCAAGAAAAAATCAATTGGATGATTCTGACAAATCAGGACATATGTAAAACTGATACTGTGTGATATGCAAGTTTTCCCAGATTTCGGATGGTATTAATGAAAAAGTGCTAAGAGTTACAAATGTAATTATATATTTTATTATCAACCATAATTCAAAAACTAATTTTCTTTTTTCTATACTGATTTGCATTAAAATCCCTGAATTTTCGCCGATTTAATATCATATACAGCTTGCGATATCCCAATAGTGCAGCTTGAATTTGAATAACCCAGGATGTACGTGATCAACAAGCATATCTAGAAACTTGTCCAAGGGCAATGAATAAATATAAATATTCTAGTTTACTCTCTACATTTGCAGGGCGAAAGTGTTAATGTCAGTGTCATTTGAGTGTTGATGGTAATACAACTTACTTTATGGTTGTTTATATTGTTTCTGATCAAATACGATATGTCAACAATAAGTTGTGCATGACATATGAGTTAGGTAATAAGAATTTCATATTTGCTTTGAAGAAAGTTTCATACTTTCAGACATCAATTTTATGATTGTGCGTTATGCAGAAATTGCATCGTTTGAAGTAACTACGTCACCAGGAAACGGAAGCTCAAAAATGAGCTGTTTCGTAACATCCAAGTTCGCGGCTGTAAAATAATTGTCAGCAAACGGTATGACTAATTAAGTATATGGATCCACATATTGCAAGTATACCAAGATTTCAAATTCATGAAGGTGTAAATATACATTTGTTAACGACGTTTCCTGTTTACTTTTGTATTACCGAAATTTTAAGTAACATAAAATTAAAACACACAAATGTGCGGTTATTTAATAAGAAAGTTTTATCACATGCTTCGTAGTCTGTAACAGCCAAATGAACAACCGATTACGTTAAATTGGAGAAAGTTATGACAGCACCTTTACGTCTGCAGTCGAGATCAAGGTCCGGTTTGGCCCAAATTCCGGTATTGATTGTAGCTTGCGTTATTGGTTCCAAAAAGTGAATGTTTTTACGTAACATAACATCTGTAATTAGGTACATAAATATGATAGGATAGTCGATCTAGAACATTTTTTAACTACTAGTAGATAGTTGCTCAAGCACCTTCTGGAAGGAATTTCAACGGTATAACAAATGAATAGGAATTGACTTAATACAGGTGAAGATTATGAAATATGTCTCTTATTAAAATTTATATTAATAGCTGAAACACTAAAGGTAATAAATAAAATATGTTTACTAATTGATGTAGTACATGGGTTGTTTAACAGTTTTATTCTAATTATATTATATATAATTACAATATTTTATGAAACTCGGTACAGAGGTTTTGTTTTAACCAACTCACTGCAGTAGAAAGCTTAAATTTCTGTTCACACGTTTCCGCAAAATTGAAATGGAGCGAAAAGTGATGAAGCATGATTTTTTAAATTCGCCATGATGGAAGGATGGCCAATCATAACTTATTTTGCGGCTATCAAAGAATAAAAGATTTAGTAATAACAAAGACTTTCAACCAGGATCTACAATACTGAAACAACCTTAATCAAGGTCTAATCCAGAACCGACAGAAGATAATTGTAGACTAATGATATATTTAATATCCAGATGAACAGGGTAAGAAGTAAAAAAGTGATAAAAAATACGACTACCAGTACAATGGCAATTTTAATGAATCTCGGAAGAGTATATGAAAATAGAGATGAAGATAAATATCAATAAATTAAATAAATTCAAGATTTAAAACAAATCCGAGAAGAAACAAATCGGGGACGAACTAAAAATATGACAAAATTTAAAATCTTTATTTGAGAGGATCTTTTTGTTAAACAGAAAAAGATAAAGGACATTACGAGTAACATTAAAACAAAACCATTTAATCAATGTTAACTATTTGCCGAAAGACGGATTACGACTAGAAAATGCGAAAATTGAAGAAATTAACATAAAAATTCCAAAGAAGTAGTAGTATTAATTTTAAATAATGTCATAAGACTGGTTGAGATCGGTTTTTGTATCAATATTCACGAAATACCTAAAATATCAAATGTCGAAAGGTGCTACCAATTTAGCTAATCAAGCTCATGAGCTGTGACACTCAGCTTACGTTCGAAGTGTGTATGGACATTAGATTTTCTGGGACAATATTATTGCAAAATGTATGGTCATAGAAAAAGATTATACTTGTAGTATATTCACGACTAGGAGAAAGCTTTTGAGTTAAGTTAAGCATGTGACATAGTAACCAGTGATGTACTTTATCATAAAGCTCTACTAAGTAAAGGTCGAGGGCGATAGTATTGTAGATATGGCAATGCAGCGATCCCAATCTTGATCGAGTTTTAGCTTTTCCACAGTGGAACTTTAGGATCAATGTTACTGCGGAGAATTAGTTCTTGGGTCTTGAATTTACGGTTAATCTCGTAGTTGTCTGTATGTTTTACATATTTATGCCTTGCTCTTTGTGACTGCCTTCTCTAATTTCTAATTACTGTCGTGCTCAAACCTTAAAATACATCACTCTGCTACGGGACCGGACGTTTTGGCGCGGTCGGTTTGGTGCAACCGATTTGGAGCAGCCGTTTGGCGGCCCGGTTTGGCGCATACCCAGTTTGGCGCAGGGGTGGTTTGGCGCAAACATATATTAAAATGGTTTATTCTATGAAAAGTTTTGTGTTATTAATAAAGTTCCTGAATTATCCAATTTTATTAATAAGTCCAATTGATAAAATACCTGATTTATTAAAAACATCTTCAACAGAAGTTCAAAAATAAGCATTCTTAAATATTTTTTATGCAACAATATTGTTGTATTTATGTTACTTAATCAGAACATTATAATTTGCTTTTATATACATTATATTTATTTTTTATTATTAAAATTATATAAAATGTAGATTAGTGTATTTTGTTTCATATTAATGTCTAGTGGTAATTTCCCATTCATCGATAGTGACTACAATTTGCTTGTACGTAGATCAAATAAAAAACACAATT
>JABXWE010018804.1:0-27266 GCA_014611495.1 Limonius californicus
TAAGTAATTTGCAATTGCATATTTAAGAAATAATACATGCTTACCCCAAATATATCAATTAATCGATTTATAATCGTAAATCGTATGAAATCTGGCCTATCTCTTTTATAATGGCTGAAAGCTTTCACAATTTGCAGTTTAGTAACTGACTTTCACCATTCTGACAATTAAGAAGGTATAATATATTATCTGTTTTATTAATTCTAAACTTACTAGATTATTTTAGAAAAGTAGGGGACTCTAGAGCTGGCAACTGGGCAATTTCATTTTGACATTGCTAGAAATCAATCAAATAATATTTAAGAAAGGCAACTTAAGAAAAAAAAAACACAGCCTACTGGATGGCAAATCAATCGTGAATAGTGTATAGTTGGGTTTTGTAAAACGGTAGACCTGTTGACTGCCATAAGTGTCTGATTTTATTATTTTTTTTGATTGACTCAAGTAGAAGATTGCTACGAAGAGTACTATTTTTTCTGGGAATTTCTTTTTTTTGTCTTTGTTGTGGCTACGTCAATCGAGTGGATGATTGCGTTGGCAATACTGTTGACTTTTCCAACTGCATAGTTGGACTGAAACCTGATACTGCGTTTTTGTATTTTACAGCACAATTCCATGCTTCTCCTAGTAACCTTCCAAACTGAAGTCGGTTTATTCTGTTTGTGGGATTGTTCGTTATAAAATTCTTACAAGCTATGTAATTATAGCGTTTAAGTTATTTGAAAAACGACTTACCTAAAGGCTGCAAGTAATCTTGGAAGACATAGCAGAATTATCTTCTGCTCTTCTGTGTACTCCAACATCTCAAATGAGTTGCAGTGTGAGGTATGACCATTTAAAAATAATAAAGTTGTCCGGTCTTTTGGTTTGCGCGGCACAAAATGAGTCTTCAACCAGTCAATAAACATTTCTGTGTTCACATAAACACATTTCTGTGACATTTTTATAATGGAACCTGGTGGCATCCCATCTTTCCATTCTTCTTTGCAATATTTTCCTTTCGTAATGCAATGCGGAGGTAAGAATGGACCTTTGGCATTGCAGCACGCCACAACTGAAACAACCTCTCCCGTTTCAGCTGAAGTTATTGTGGGTACACTTTTGGAACTTTTGACTGCAATAACTTGTCTTGGCTCATAATTTAGCTGAACCTCACTTTCATCAACATTATAGATGTTACCGGGCTTATCAGAAAGATTATGTTTAGTCATGATTTCCTCGAGTAACCTAAAATAATTTTCTACGCTTTCCTTACTGAGTCCAACTGAACGAAGCATAGATACTCCTTCAGATTTTCTAATGAATAAATTGGGATTACGTTGTAAAAAGGAGCTAAGCCAGTCGTATCCAGCTACTTCTTTTGTACGATCAAATGTGTGTTTGAGTTTTAGTTTTTCTGTCACATGAAGTGCTATTTTTTGTACAGATTCTCTCGTTGGCGTAAATCTTTTGTTTGTTTGTTTGTTTGTTTTATTTAACGTCGGCCTATTTCTGCTACTCTGGCTAACCACCGACGCCAGGGAGCGATCCTACCACACCTGGAAATTTAGCCTGTTTGAGGGTTCTTTTGACATGCCCAACAACACTTGGACACGGGGCCTACGATTTTACTTGCTATCCAAGAACAAGGGCCGTTTTAGGGTTTATTATCGCTCAGAAAAAAACCACCGACCTCGGCGTCCGGATTCAAACCCGGGACAGCTTAGTGAAAGGCATACGGCCAACCTATCCGAGCTACCGGCGCCGGTGTAAATCTTTTACTCTTCAACTATTTAATGTGTAACATGATTTTTTTTTCATTATCTGGACCCAAAACACATGCACGTCCCATAGGATTCGGTCTTTTAATACGTATGCTATACCCGACTATGGATTTTTATCCGAATAATCTTCGAATCCAGTGCTGACAAATGCGGCTATAACTGTACACCATCAACAGACTCCTCCACATAGACTTTAATCACCTCAACCATGTTCTTCTACGATGACAAAACCATCCTCAACGAAAAAAAAACGGGAATCTTCAGCAGACTCCTCCACATAGACCTCAATCATCTCACCCATGCTGTTCTATGAGACAGAACCACCCTCAATGAAAATAAATAAGAACATTCAGCTGTATAGACCTTAATCACTTCAACCATGCTGTTCTACGAAGACAAAACCACCCTCAACGGAAAAGAACGATGAAAATACTCTGAAACTTCTGAACGAAATTTCTCCAATACCGTCCATGGCAGCTGCCACTACCTTAAGGAAGAGATCGCATAATGTCGCGAAAATCCTCAATTTAACAATTAACATTAGAGAAGTTAAAAATAAGAAGTTGGTTAAAGAACAAAAAACACAAAGATCCAATTTGGCGAAATCTAAGAAAACAGTAGTCTCAACGGAAATAGAATTGTCATCAGAATCAGATGATAAAATGTCACTTCACGATGACAGTGATGACTCTGATTAAATTGATGCTAACATCTGCGTTGGCTGCGGCGAGTACTACAGTCAGACTACTAAATCTGACGACTGGATTCAGTGCGTTAGATGCAAGAGGTGGCTACACGAAAATTGGAAGGAAATATGTTAATTATTGTGAAGTGTGTGGAAAGTTAGCAAGCAAAGTACGAGTTTAGTTTCCCAAATTGCTATTTTGTACCAAATAATTTCTATATATTCTAATGTATGGTTTACTTTCTTCTAAATATAATGGTCCCTAGTAGGTGGTCTACATATCTCGGATTCCACGGGATAGATGGACCAGTGTCATTTTTTTTTAATTGTTATAATAAAAACGTAATAAACTTTTCTAGATAATAGATTTAGGGTTTAGGGTTTAGTCAATCCATTTACGCAATTTTTTATGTCGATTAACCAAGTAGATAGAAATTACGATTTTTTTAAAATTGTAGTCCATCTGTACCGGAATTACCATCTTAGTATTTAAAGGTTTTGTTTTTGTTTCATTTGTTTCCAAAGTAAACGTGCAATTGTTTTCATGCTTACTTGATTTAAAACTAAAACAGTAATATTTTAATAATTTTTTATTCAGATATAAGTTGTGATACATCATTGAAAAGAGTAATCAAACTGTTAACTATGTAAAAATCCAATATGGCGTCCATTTAATATTACAAAGTTGCTACTAATATCTCAGAATAATTGTTTGGGAATAATTTCTAAACTGTTTGGAATTTTAATTGTATAATTTTCTCAACGGATTTTTATCATCACTCAAAATTGCACAACTTTTCCCATTTAAACAAATCTCTATTATTAACAATAACAAAAGATACCCATGGTAGCCTACTCAATCTGGGACAAACTGTATATCCTGTGGTCAAAAACCAGTGTTTATTTCTGGAACTATGCATTTGCGAATATACGAGTATATTTATTGGGACTTTTTTTTTTGTTTTTGAACCGAGAATCTCCCGGGGAACTATTATGCAATTAAGGTGGAGCACCCTGTATAACTGTGTTGCACTGTTTACATAGTAGCCGTTGATAATTTGTTCTTTCTTTATTTTCTCGTTCGAAATTCAAATTGGAAGTTTTTGCAGAATTACTGAGCGAATTTTGTTATCGGTATTCTGGTAAGTGAAGTATTTGATATGTTAATAATATTGTAAAAAGTTGTTAGTTCGCAGAACTGCTCAATGTTGCTTAAATTAATAGAATACATTTAATTTGTGTCGTGACACTTCTTTTTATGTTGCTTTTGATATCTTTTATTGCATTTTTTGTAGTTGGATGCTTCTGGAAAGTATTTGGAGTAGAGTTGTCGTTTTGGTTATTAAGGTTTCAGAATTTTCAAACGGCAAATAATCTGTTTTGTGTTATGAGTTGACTAGCATCAAGCACATACCGCTTACTACTGCTTCCATTGGAATATTCATTAGCACGGTTAACTGAGTGATTAGTGCTACAGTGTTGTGATAATTGTCCATAGTTGATTACAAACATTTCAGGGGTTAAATGTTTAATCGGGTTCTCATCGGTAATTATGTTTTCACTGTGCTGATTTATAGAACTGCTATTTTCATTTTTAAAAACAAGTTTATTAGCTTTATTTAAATTTTTGTTATCTTTTCTGTCACAAGTTCAATGATAAATCCCGTAAATAAGGAAATGTTGGTTTAAAAATGTGTTTCATGCTCTAGATAAGTTTATATCGCGACTCACAAGCGGTTTTTATATCTATGTATCAAAGCGATGCACCATGGCACAAGATAACTGTTAGTTTTAAATTTAAAATTATCAGTACGCTAAAGAACGAACCAAATCCTCCGCACTCTGTGAAGGACCACACAATTAAATAAAACCTTGAGTATTATTAGGATTGTTGTAAAAGGCTACCAATAAGCGACGGCGGAAATTGACGAGCCAGGACTGCTAATGTAGATTGCTATATGAGGGGGCAAAAATCGTTCTATCTAAGTGAATTTCTTAAGTAATCGGAATGGGATTATATCTGCTATCGAAGCTGTTTGTTTATTATAACATCTGTGCGTTTTAATATACAGGGTGACCTAAATAAGTGTGAAAAAATCAACATGTTATTCTTTTGGTTATTCAAGAAAAATGTTCCGTGAACATATATTTGTGAACGCTTTGTTACGGAGCTACAGGGTATAAGCATTTAAAAATTTAGATTTCCTTATATCTATTTGTAAAAACAATGAAACAAAATTTACAGTAATTGTTGGCCATGATACATGACTCCTTCTCATTGATTGGCGAACTAATTAAAAACCCCAGGTCTATTCTGGATTGTTTTACATGATGCAACTATGGGAGTCCTCAAACTTTCCACATTTTCAACCGATGTGGTTTAAATCAAGGATTTGAGAAAAAAAAATTCGGGTTCAAGTCTAGGGCCGAGACGACCATGGTTGTGGTCCTGCTTGGCTTACTCAACGATTCGGATAAATAGCGCCTACTGGAACTTAGGCTAAAATGTGCTGGAGCGCCGTCATGCATAAACCACATTTGATTCCTGATTAAATGTATGCCTCAGCTGGTGACGGTGGTGGACAGAAGGATTCGGTGGTAGACAGAAGAATTCGGTGGTAGACAGAAGGATTTGGTGGTGGACAGAAGAATTCGGTGGTGGACAGAAGAATTCCGTGGTAGACAGAAGGATTCGGTGTCAGTTTGGAGCGCTTCATATTCACTGGCTAGCTGTAACAATTCAGGTAATTTTTCGAAATCCTTACGTTTTATATACAGCATGCACTCTGGACGTAAGTTTTCGTAGATTGGCTCCAATCGTTGTCCTATAGCCAGAGTACCTAGCCGGCGCATCAAGGTTTGGATGGCGGTCACATATTCTGCTGCTACTTTCTTCTGGCCTTGGGTGCGCCCACTGGCTTCTTCTTCCAACCTAAGGCGAAATCTTGGAGGATGATACTGGATTCGGAAACTGAAACGAAGGTGCCAGGTGTCTTGATTGTTCCGGTACCACGGCAATACTTTGTCCTTGAACAATTCCGGCAGGGCTTGCAGCGGGTCTCGTTCATCGAAGTTGTAGCACTTGCATAATTCTTCGACCGGTTCTAGGAAAGATACCGGATCGCTGGTTGCATCAAATTTAATTCCCCATCTGCGGACGCTATCGCATATATGGGCCCTTGATGGAAAAAACTGTTGGGGGATTAACCATCTGGTGATAACTTTTACCTTCAGGTGGGTTGTTTGCGTGTGTGGGCCACCTTTGAGTCCTGGTGAACAAGTGGAATTTTTATGTCGTAATCTCCAAGTGGGTTAATTGTGTGTTTGCTGATAGCGCCGGTCTCTTGCCGTTTAGTTTGGTCTTGGAGCTGGCCTTTGTCCGCTTTTAGGAATCGAACTAACTTTCGTCGCATGTCTTCTACGTTTCCACCGGTTTCCAGGTGGTATTTACGCAGTTCTTGGGCTAGTTAATCTTTGTTCATCCTGTAGACAAAGCTGACGCGAACGTCGAGGCTGGCTACGTCGCTTTCTCCACCGCTTGGCATACCTAGACTGGGGTGATTGCCGACTCAATCTACTGTCTCAGACGTGGGCTACAACACTGGTTGAGGCTGGAATTGGTGAAGATAATGGCGAGTCTGGTGTATACGGTTTTCTGACCTGGTTCTGGGCGTCTGCGAAATTTCAGGTCCTGGAACTATTCGGATTTCGGTCCTTGCTCGGGCCCGAGAACAATCCGCGAAGTGCCAGTGAGCCGACCTTCGACCCAGTACCAGGGGCATACCTACCAGCATTTTGCAGACCTTAGCACTCGAGTAGCACGTTTTTCAGAAGTATTGGCAGCTGCTTTTGAAGAAAATGGATTTATTTGTAACCAGTTAGCCTTCGCGGTAGAAAGTGCGCCCCAATTAAGAAATCGCCGATAATTCCAATCCATATGGTTATTGAAAAATGATGTGGATAACGAGCTTCCATTATTGCGTGTGGGCTGTCTTCGTAGGTAATTAGTATGATAATTAGTAATGACTGTCCTGGAGAATTTATCTTCATTGATATAAAGGTCAACAAATGGACGATGTTCTGTAATCATCCGTAGAACCCATTGACGCAAAACCACTCTATGCGGAAAGTCGCCTGGCAATAGTGCTCGTACACGTTGAATGTGACAGGGATGCAATTCTTGATTTCTTAAAATATGCAATCTGCCTTGTACTGGCGGACGTTTTTCACTTTGGTTAAGATCTGCTTTCTCTAATTCTACAGCCCTAATTTCCCGGGGTCGCCCACAATCGGCAGTGTTTTTTTGAAAACTTCCTTTATTACGAAGACGTTGGTGGACCCGCGTAAACATGGTGTGATGAGGTTTTACTTATTGGGGTACCTTCCTTCATAAACGTGCTTGGCTGCCAATGAACTACCATTAGCAAAACTGTATACAAATTACATATCGCACACCCCAACATTTGTGAAAGTATTCATGTTATCTGATGTAACAACAGTATTGAAAAATAGGAATATTTTGAAACTGTGCTCGGCCACTGTCAGTAATCTGGCCTCATTTTATTTGTTTTTCAAGCTTTCGTGACTATACAAAATTAAAAATTAACTATGATATAGAAGATAGTGTAGGAAATTTTAATACTCTGTAATTATATAACAAAGCATTTGCAGACATGATGTCCGCAAGAACTTTTATCCTTGGAGTAGCTCAAGAAATAACCCGTTGAAATGTTTAACCCTTATTTGGGAAGACTTTGTATATAATAAAATCCATCAACAACATTAAAAAACAACCTTGAACTTTTTATGCAAGTCATTATAAAATCTTCCTAATTTCGACTACATGAGATGCATAAATAAAATATGTTTTATTTATGATGAGATGTAAAAACACGAAGTGACATTTGACATAGACATGCAGTTATGCAATCATAGATATTTACTTAATTAAATGACGTCAAACGTTATAATCCCCTCTGTTTGATAAACGATATTTATAAAACATTAATTTTAAAAATAAATTGCAGATGCAACAGACAGCATTGCGTTACTAAGCATAAAATGGACGTATTCGGGGGTAAGTAGTAACACTTCGTTCTTCATAGCTTTAATAAGTATTTCTGAATACTGCTGCTAAAATTAACTTAACATGAAAAAAAATACGGAAATATAAACAACCACATGATATAAAATCCAATGACCAACTTGATATTTTGTGGGTTCTTTTAAAATGGGGCTTAAACTAGAATAATACAAATTATACGTAAACTAATGATTCTTTAAACAGTGCCTAAAATGGAAGACAAAATAATAAGAACCCCCAACCTGGACGGCGTCGTTGATCCCAGGGGATTAGGATACACATTTTTTACTCGGATGCAGAAGTACAAAGACAATGTTGCACAGGTAAATACACGCTATTAAAATGCATCTTCTGCACTATATAAACGAGTTAATATGCTTCACATTCCAATAACGCTTAAAAACACCTTGTACAATAATTTCTGTTAACAGATCGATGGAAACACTGGAGAAAAAGACTTCTACGGGTATCTGCTTCAACGTTGCATTCGCACAGCTATTGTCATGCGGTCGAAAGGGGTAAACCCAGGCGATATTATCACTCTTTGTACCTTCAACCACCTAGATGCTTGCGTTCCGTTCATTTCAACTTTTTTCGTTGGCGCAGTATCGGCATCGTTGGACCCAAGCTTGTCTCTCACCGATACCATCAATCTGCTGAAGTAGGTCACGCCGAAATTTATTTTCGTCGTTCCTGAAGCCACCGAAATGATCGAAAAGGCTGTGTCAGCAGTGTCACCAAACATCTCTATCGTGGTGTTTGGAAATACAACAAAGCATACCCCATTTGCCGAGTTCCTCCAACCTAGTGCAGAGGAATCTACCTTCAAACCTTTTGAAACTAAGAACTTACGTGAGACTGTAGCGATTTTCTTCAGTAGCGGCACAACAGGATTGTCGAAAGGAATCTGCATTAACCACTTTACCTACCTGGGCCAAATTCTCAACATGGCGTAAGTTTCTTCTTGTTCTGATATTATAGCTTGCTAAAGAAAATTTCCAGAACCTTCGGTTACTGCACAGACGTTATTCTAGCATACGCTTCGTTTTATTGGGTTACTTCGTCGCTTTTTTGGGGAATTTGCATTCTAAATGGTTCTGCTAGACTTATTCTACCCTACTTCGACGCTACGGTTATTTGGGAAAAAATCGACAAGTATAAGGTATATACTGTAGAAACACATATATCACTGTTAAATGGAAAATTGATCGTAATTGCAGCCTACGTATATGTTTCTGGCCCCAAGTCAAATACTAACCATGTATAATATAGGACAACCAAATGGTATTAACACTAATAGCCTCAAGGATATTTTGGTAGGAGGTGGTCCAATACTAAAAGAACAAATAGTCACAATAAGGAAAGCCTTTCCAGGAACTAGGGTGTGTTCAGCATATGGTCAGACGGAAGTGTTTGGGTTTCTAACTTGTTCAAAACCATCTCACCCTGAGGAGGTGGCGTTAATTGCAGAAAAGCCGACTTCGTCCGGAAGAGGAATTCCAGGAATGATTTACAAAGTTGGTACTAGTATCTTTGCCATTAACCTCGTAGCTAATCCCTTAAAGCGTATTTATACAGAGGCTTATTCTAATTTAAAAGTCTTTTCTCTCAA
Organism: Limonius californicus; assembly: GCA_014611495.1. Classification (NCBI taxonomy): domain Eukaryota; kingdom Metazoa; phylum Arthropoda; class Insecta; order Coleoptera; family Elateridae; genus Limonius; species Limonius californicus. The sequence goes on from JABXWE010018804.1 coordinate 9,144, forward strand.
ATGTTTTTGTTAACAACTTATCGGTATATATGTCCAAAATTGTTTTTGCTATTCTAATAATTATTATATCAATCCATGAATGTTATTATCAACAGATTGTTGATCCCGAAACCGAGGAAATCCTTGGACCAAACCAAGAAGGGGAACTTCGAGTTAAGACTGACCTCCAACTAAATGGTTACTACAACCTTGACTCATCAAACGTATGGGATTCCGAAGGTTGGCTAAAAACAGGCGACGTGGTCTACTATGACGATGATAATTTTTTCTATGTTGTGGACCGGATTAAGGAGATGCTGAAGTTCCAATCCTGGCACGTTCCACCAGCTTTGCTAGAAAATGTTCTTCTGACACACCCAGCAATTAAAGCAACCGTGGTGATTGGCGTACCCCATGAATTAGACGGGGATCATCCTATGGCTGTTGTGGTGTTGAAAGACTCTTTTATCGGGAAAGTTACACCAGACGAAATTGTAAAGTTCATGAAGGAAAGAGTACATGATAGACAAAGGCTCAGGGGCGGAGTGAAGATTGTGGATCAGCTTCCCACTGCACCTTCGGGTAAAGTGAAAAGAAATGTGGTGAAGAATATGTATTTGAAGAAGGAATAATAATATGTATTTTTTAAAATAAATAAAATAGTTGTTTAATGTCATTCAATACTTCCATGACTTCAATTAATAATCTAGTAAAGTAAAATTTCTTTTTTTAAATAACGTTTATTTGCAATCTGTTAGTTATAACAATAAGCAAATCAGATTTAAATAAGACTGTAAGTCTAGGCACTTCGTAACTGTTATCAAGCAGAGACAGCACGAGGGGATTGGGGTGCAGTTCCAGTCGCTGAAGATACTTAGCACTACACGGCACTACTTCTTCTTTAACTGATTTGATCTTAAGGTCTTCTCGGATTTCTTTGTTTGGGATATAGTAGGGGGCATCACGGATGGTACGAAGAGTCTTTGATTGAAACCGTTCCAACAGCTCAATGTTAGAGTTTGGCGCAGTACCCCAGAGCTGGATTCCATAACTACAGATAGGTTTTAGAATGGATTTACAGACCAGGAGTTTATTGAAGAATGACAGCTTGGATTTACGACCTAATAGCCAGTAATAGGACTTGAATTTTAAGTTGAGCTGTTTCCTCTTCGTCCAGATGTGGGTTCGCCAAGTTAAGATTGTGTCGAGGTGCAGTCCTAAATAAGGCTTGATTATTTATTGTAACCACAGAGACGAGGCCTCTACGTTTGGTGAAGGTGATTTGCACCGACTTTTGACTATTTAATTGGAATCGCCATTTTGTAAACCATTCAAAGACAATGTTAAGGGTCTGCTGTAGAGATTGGGCGGCCAGATTGCGATCATGGTGTATGGCGAGGATTGCCGTATCGTCAGCATATGTTGCAATGGTTGTGTTGGGGCTAGTGGGAATATAGTAAAGCAAATGAATACAGATATGCGGTCTGGGTGGTTGAGGACGAGCTTTAGAATTTAAGTGAGGCAAGAAATCGTAGTTATTCTTGCCATCATTTGTTGAATACAGGAAGCTCACTGAGCTCAGATGCAAATCACTGGTTATTAATTATTTCTCTATAGATGTGCTGTTAAAATAGTAGACTTTCCTTTAAAAAATTATGTAAATAAAAAACAGGAAGAGGCCCATGTCTAGATGACACATTAAAAAATAAAATTCTAAATTGACAGGCGTCAAAACAACACAAAAAAACCGTAAAACCTGCACTATGAAATCTTTAAAATCTTTCTCTGGAACAAAGGTTTCCAGCACGAATTATTCCCACGAACTGTTCGAGGACCAAGGCCTAGGACGCCGTTTCCTTGATAAACTGCTTCAGTCGAAAGACAAAATTCACCAGGTCATTACTTATGATTTACTACTTACAGAGGGCGTAAATTTCAGCGACTGTTGATTGCGGCTCAAGGAAATTATAAGTCTTTTCGGGAAATGACCTGCCACTTCTACCATTTTATTGTCCCGAAATTTCTAGAAATTTGTTTTTTGGCATTGCTGTATTAACCCCGTTTATGAGATTGTGGAGGACACATGCGGTGGCATTTTTGCGATGGGAAAGGGTTGTTTTCATAATGAACCTTGAAGAGTGGGTACATTTATTAAACTCCGCTACAGTTTAAACACCGAAATCGGCTAATCATAAGATACATTAAATTTCCATGTAGTTGTTTGTTTTCCTACAATTTACTTAAATATAACATCAAATTCAGGTAGATGCAGTGTCAGGCTTAACAGAAACCAACGGTTCCGTGCGTTCACGCAGCATCCAGGTGGCGATGGAGATGCAATCTCGTGGAATACACGAAAACGACATTATCCTGATATGCAGCAGAGCCCACACTGAACAAACAGTAGTAATATTGGCTACCCTCCTGCTTGGTGCTATAGTTGCCCCTTTGGACCCAGAAACAAACCTTAACGAGTTGAAAACAATGGTCATCAGTCTAAAGCCCAAAATGGCTTTCTGTGATGTTAGAGCCTGCAGACAATTTGAAGTGATAATTAAAGACACGGAAGTGCAACATTGCGTAATCGTGGTGTTTGGTCATACAGACAGACTAATGTTCGATAAATTCCTTCTTCAAAAACCAGATTCCGATTTTGACGCTGTTATAATTAAAGAGCCAAAGAGGAGGGTCGCGTTTGTGGTGCCAACTCAAAGTACGACTGGTGTTCCCAAACTAGTTTGCATTTCCCACAATTCCATACGCATACAAGTCGGTACTTATGGAAACAGAATCTTGAAGGGAGCCGAAAGAATTTTGTCTTTTTTCCCATTATCTTGGATCGCTCAAGTCGTCATTATTTGTTACTGTTTCGAAGCACCTGTTATAAGAATTATTCCAGGCGCATTTGCCGAAAGGTCAGCTTGCAAACTCATCCACGATTTACGAATAGATGCTGCCCTTTTGGGCACAGACTATGCCATGAGAATAGTCCGACATGTTTCCCATCAGGTACCATTAAAACATGTATCAGAATTATTTAAGTAACCTAAAAATTCTAGGATTACGACCTGTCTTGCTTAAAGGTAGTTTACGTTGGTGGATTTATAACCTCTGCCATGGATATGGCACATCTTAGAACATCTTTCGCGGGTGCAAAGATATTTCAATGCTATGGTACCACAGAAATGAGTTGCCTCGCTGCGGCATTTCCTGTCGATGACTACGAGGCCGCTTTGGAAAGACCCGGCTCTGTGGGCAAGCCCATGCCTGGGGTCAAAGTCAAAATTGTCGAGTTTGAGTCGAGGGAGACCTTGGGAGCTGATTGGTGGGGAGAACTTTTGGTTACTGGGCCGACTCTAATGCTTGGGTTAGTACCTTTTTAATGAAGCACTTCTGAACGTGTCTTTCTGATTTAAAACTGTTGACGGACTCTGCTAGATATTACAAGGACCTTCCTGAAACTAACGCATTCTTGGAAAAGGGGTACTTCAGAACCGGCGATGTAGCTCAATGGGACGCCGATGGGTACATATACATCCAAGGACGGCTGTCTGACCATATTATGGCCCAGGGCGCCAACTTCTTCCCGTTAGAGTTGGAACAAATGATCCTCACCCATCCCTATATACGAGAGGCGGTGGTGCTGGGCAACGAAAGGGACATAGTGGCTTGCGTTATCAAAAACCCAGATTGCCATTTAGAAGCGGAAGAGCTCATGGAGTAAACACCGTTGTATATTGCGGCTCAGAAATAATTTTACGTTTCATTTTCAGATATCTGGCCGATAGGATGCCGGAAAATAAACGACCAACAAAAATAAAATTTCTGGAGAACTTTCCAAAGACTCCGATTGGGAAAGTTAAGAAGAGTCTGATACGTCAGATGGTACTGGGCATTACGATAGTGCACTCGAAGAGTATAGTTAGTTTTGAAGGTAACGGGGTGGTATTCTTTGTGCAATTATAAAAGAATTTGTTCTTAGGTAATCCTACCAATAAAAGCAACGAAGGGCACAGATAAAGTGATCAAGTTGACGACTATTACATATTAAATTTTAATTTTTATAATGTTTTAGTTTTATTGAATCACTAGAGTACTGTGAAGTTTCAAGTTGCAGCGGTTTGTGTCTAGTGAAGTCATCTCTTATGGCCCAGACTGTGTCGTTTAGTATTGATTGATGCCGACGTATCGCTAACCGTTGCAGGTAGCATTATCAGCGTCAGTATGAATCAATTCTACGACGATACAGTCTAAACCGGAAGATATGACTTCAAGTACAGATTATTGAGACGTTTGATGAAAGAATAGGAAATTATTTTTTCGCCTCGTGAATTCCGACGCTGAATATGGAATCCAACATCCCCAGGTTGAGTTTAAAATTCAGGTGTAGACTCTTTGGTTTGGACTGTATTTATTCGAGTAACAACAAATTGTGGAACGAAACCAGCAATGATTTACGCTATATATTTGTACATTGATTTAAATATTACAAAAACACATAATAATCATTAATGTATCGCTTTTTATAACAACAAACGGTATGGAAACAAACAACGACATTTTGAAAAAACATTCAAAACAAACAACAATGAGAACAGCCTACTGCAATACAAGACACAGCATTTCATTATTGCGATATAATGATTGTGATTATCACAGAAAGTTGGTAACGAAAAGTCAGCGCGAATGCTACAGTCAAAAATCTACAAAAATCATCACGCACAACAATATTATGTTTAGGCCACGTCATTTTTAACGTAATATATACCACCAACTCGATTTGTCCTGTAACAGCATCATAAGAGTACGAATACATTTGTTTTTAGCAATACTAACTTTACTTTTGTTATTGTTGTTTCTTTATGCTGCCAATTAAGGATAACTCAGAGTTGGTCTTTACTTTTCAAGAATCCTCAAATTTGCTTCATTGTTAACTGACCTGCAGGAAACAATCTGTAATGGTTATGAATAATAAACGTTACACATATAACTCCGTAAGCATTTCTTATTATACCTTAAACCTTAATTATTATAATAACAACGTTATCTTTTTTTGAAAAATATACAATATTCGTAGTAGTTAGTGTCGGGAATTTTCTCTGCACGTTATGCTTTGCCTATTTTAAAACGCACCAACGGCGCTGTTTTTTTTTAATTTTTTTGTAGCCTAAGAAAATGATTTCATAAGTCGAAACCTGAATAAAGTTATTTAAAGATTCTTAAGCAATAAGTTATGAATAGGTTAAAACTAGCGTGGAAAAGCGGGGAATCATTTTTTAACGTTACTTCCACATTTACTCTTGTTTGCCATTTTTTTTACAATCCGACAAGAATGGTAACAAATCAGAGATGGGAAACTGTTCCATCTAAAAACCAATTTCTCGCTTTTTCACTATTTAAGACAAAGACAATTTATTTGCAATTTCTAAAAGTGTTTTCGAATACTGTCAGTACCGGAGAGAGATAAAAACTGCCCCTAAAGAGGTACTTGGGGTTTATACACGAGCTACTATAAAAACGTCCTGGAAATAGCTACGAATATCTAGCAAAGAGTAAAAAGTTATTTATTATCTAATGAAGGCTCGGCACGTGAATAACTTCGTTTCAAATTCACATCAATCTGTGGAGCAAGTTTTTTGGCGGAAGCAGTTTGCCTAATGCTATTTTCGAAAGGCGACATCTTCGATCATTTTGCAACTTTTAATCTCGTTTGGAGCGAAGTTTTAAACGAACCGGCCCACTTTTAAAAGTCCATTAAAAGTCTAGCGTTAAAACCTTTTATGTAACACATGGAGATACTAAACTGTTCTAAATTTCTCCTTTCTACTAAATATGACATGTACTAAGGGCTAAGTTGAACTAATTCACTGTGTATGTATATTCGCTTCGTGCGGACGTCTTAAAAAATTCTTTATTGCTACCACAAAAATATAGAATTACACTACCTTACTTTTTGCATAATTTTAATGGTGTTACTTATGGTTTACTCTTTACACGCAGTTTTCGTAACGGAAAGCAACAGTCTGACCCCTCTAGCCTCACGATTAGATCGTAACAACTAAAAACAGCCCGTTAACACATATAATATCGTTAGCCTTATTTATTTAAATTTTGCTAGAAAGTTCTAGCAGAACGAAAAACGAAGTTTTCAATAATTATCCTATTAGATCTTTTTTCATTAACATTAAATATGAACTCACTAATAGAAGAAAACGAAAATTATTTATTTAGTAAACTGGTTAATAGCAACTCGCCATTGGTGGTACAATTCGGTAATTAATAGTGTGGGAATAAGACATAAGTAAACCGGAACTCTCCGGAACACCGTTCCGGTGAAAGATTTGGAAACGAAACCCAGTTGTTATGTTCGTTTGATTTTGCAACTTCATCTAAATTAAAGTCTTACTTTAATTGCCGCTTTGTAGCCGATTACAATATTGTTGTTTTCCAAATACAGTTTTGCTGACCCTTTCTTTGTTATCATGCAGAATTGCCGATTAATATTACTGCATGGGCGGCTTAGGTTTTCGTGGGTGTCCAACGCGTGAATTTCGTAACGCTGTTATCACCGTGGGGCGAACAGAACCATCGACAAGTGTCGGATTAAAGAAACACCCTGGAATTTTCACCCTTTAAAGGGAATTCATTGCGAATTTGCCGATCGCCTTCGGCGGATTAATATCGAGCCCATTTCCCGTCCCTCTGGTTGTGCAGCTGTTGCGATAAACGTATTGAAGTTTTGATCCTTACCGTTGACTATATTCGATCCAGTCTTCAGGAGCGTGCCTGTAGAAGTTTCCTGCTTCTGCCCCACACGTTTAGGTGCCAATTTCTTGTTAGCGAAATCCATGGCAAAAACGACCCACGTTGCGGCGCCAAATCTTGCTAGCGAAAACAATGGGAAAAACCACCCACGTTGCGACACCGCAAAATAATTAAAATTTCAGCGTGTTTCTTTAATCCGACACTTGTCGATGGTTCTGTTCACCCCACGGTGATAACAGCGTTACGAAATTCAAGCGATGGACACCCATCGCAAACCCAAGCCGCCCGTGCAGTACTTGATTACGGCGCAAGCAACCGAGCCGAAGAAGATGTTAAATTCGACTCTAGAGGAAACACAACGCTAACATACATCGGCCGAAAATTATTACACCACATTGCGAAATATGGTGCAATAATTCCAGAACAATTTAACACGTAAATTCCCAGAAAAGGCCAGGGCCAAGCGCGCAGACAAAATATTAATCGGCAATTCTGCATGATAACAAAAAAAGGTTCACCAAAACTGTATTTGGAAAATAATAATATAGTAATCGGCTACAAAGCGGCAATTAAAGTAAGACTTTAATTTAGATGAAGTTGCAAAATCAAACGAACATAACGCAGTTTTGGTTAAAAATCACCAGGCAACATAAAACAATAATAATATATTTTTCGTAAACAATCTGCAACAAAATCAAAGAAACCAAAATGAGCACAATGATTTCTCCCGCTACAGGGGTCAATCAAGTTCCGCAACGGAAGTCTTGGCACTTCGTCAGCCAGTAACGTGAATCAAGGATGGGAAAGACCAAGAAATATGCATTTAACTAAGAGACTCAGTAAAACCACGAAAGACCTTAGTTAGGACAGACGGCCCAGGAGTTCAAACTCTAGACCTAGTGAATGACCTCTGGGCCATCTTCCTCGGTGATTTTTCACTGAAGCCTACCTTCCTTATATGCCTGTCAAATGATGGATAGCGGGCAGCTAGAGGTAGAAGCACGGTCAAGATTAATCCATTGCACACGACACCAACTGTACGTCACAAGATTGATGTGTTTAGTTTTTCTTAGCGTCCAGCCGTTTGATTTCCGGCAATACATTTTTTCTACTTTCACCCTTCGTTGTAATATAATATAGCTGTTGCTCACTACGGATCAAATGTAGGTCCAGTCACTATTGAAGACGTTAAGAATTATATAATTAGCATACAACGGCATTAAAATTGTTAACAATTCTTGCGTTAATTATTAACCCAATAGTATATAAGCATTTCGCAAGCCCACCTTAGATCAACAATAGATTACTAGGCCTTGTTACAGAGTACATGCAGTTGCATTTACAATTAATTCAATTATTCTGAGATTTATTACAATTAGTATCAATATTAGGGATTGTGGTGAGCCTCTATATATCCTTGGTGTCACATCCGGTTGTAACGTGTCAAATTTGTGGTGTTGTAGTGAGCATCATGCTTTAGAAAACCGCGTTATTACCACTTGTTCATTCGAATCCAGGTACCCACTTATTTTTAGCGACTGGGTAGGCCGCCCGCCAGGCAATCGAGTCAGGGATTTCAACTACCGACATTCGGCACCGAAGCCCACCTCTATAACTATTGAACTACGCTGCCACCATTATTAGGGATTACTTGATTAATTATTTTCTAGATAACGGTTTAACATGGCACCCTTAAATCATTTTTGTTCAGGATTCGATAAGTTCGTGTTTTAGCTATTTTAGAACAATTAAAATCGTCAGCAGTTATTTAATTAACAAAGTGATTTCTCACGCCGCCGCGCCGTAGTTAATATTTAGTTCAGATCACGGGTAGGCTTGATCAAGTTCTAGCATTTTCAAGCAATTAAAAGCATTGGAAATTATTTCATTCGTAAATTACCTACTTGTGGTTTACCCTGGCACAATCTAGAAAAAACTCAGCCTTACTCACTGTTAGATAAGTTCGTGTTTCAATTATTTCGAAACAGTTAAAATCGTTAGTAGTTATTCAGTTAGCAAACAGTAACTCATATCTCTGACAAAATCCAATTGTGCTCGTGTTTAGACATGTTGGGGCAACAGTTAACACCGCTTATATTTGATTCATTAATAAACTGACACAAATTAGATTTGTGCATTTAGAAACTAGTTTTATTAGTAAGGTTTGCAGAATTATTACGACGAAGTCTTCTTTAAATTTATCGACCTTTGCCGACGTTTTTGAACTGTAAGAGGGCAAATTGTTGCTTTCCATTACGTACGGTATCTGAACGTAATAATTGATCGATGAGGGCTTGAAAACCAAAATCTACCCTACAACAAAACCAATATGGAAGACAAATAGGTTCAAATTATGATCGGAGGCCAAGAAATTGAGTTAAGGAAACCTAGATTGCGTAGTGTTGGAGACAAGAGAAATGGTTTAATTCGCAACGTAAAGTGGGAAGGGAAAACACAATAACTGGAAAGAGAAGTAGGAGGCAAAAAATCGCACCTAATGATTGTCACGATGTGTTGTCTGTCTAAAGGAAAATGTATGAAAAACAATCAGACCTTTCTCATCATCATGCAGAAACGTACAACGCACATATCGACTAGTCACAATAGTAATAAATAGTAAGACTTAAGGGCTACAAATTGTATCATCCATTTTTAGGTTAAATTATACTCTTATTAAATATTTAAATATTAAATATTTAATGTTATTATTATTAATGTTAGTATTATTATTATTATTATTATTATTATTATTATTAGATACTACTATATTGACAAATACATACGAGTAACCTGACATTTCTTTTAAATCTTTTATAATTGAGCCTCGTTTTATTCTGCGTTCGACGAGGGACGGTTGTCATAACAAAAATACTACTCCAAAGTTGATTCATGATTAAAATTACAAACCGCTAATTAATTACGTTCGATTCATATCCAAAACAATACTCGCTGGTGTAACAATTTCGTTGTAGATACAAACCCGTTTTGCTAAGAAAGTTTCGATCCGTGTGTGCCTGATGATGATACTTTATCAAAATTTCCGAACGGTAACTCAAAAACTGCCTTTATGCTTTAATTTGGCACTTATTAATTTTACAAGCTAGCACCAATTTGAAAAGTACAGTCTTGATCGTAAACCCCCGACAGGGTGGAATTGAAACCGGAATCAGATCAGCCAAAGCCGTTCCAACCCAGCCCTGTCCTCGGAGATCGCCATAAATCCAACTTTGGAGCGGCGAATCCTTGCACGAGCGGAAAAATTAAACGTGCCCTTCCTATAAGCACTTTTGAAAATTAGAATCCAAAAATGATCTTAAATAATATATCTTCCCGAGTCCCCCGTCTACGTCAATCTTTCTCAGGCTGAATGCCAACATCCATATGCTATTCGCCTCCTCCCAAGGAGAGCGCCTGGACAATCCGGGGGTCGGCCTTGCTGCCCTCCCGGAACTCCTCCAAGGTGAGGCGGTCATCGTGATTTTTGTCCATCTGATCGAATATTTTGTCTACTCGCTTCTGGGGGGTATTGTCGTCTTCGGCTTGCGGCGTCTGCCCCTAAAATTAATTAAGCGATTAATATAACAGAATGGGATGTAATTAAGTGCTGAGGAGAGTTGTTGTGTCGGGTTTCATGAGAAAACCAACAGGTTTTTGGGGCTGTTACAGCTCTAATCTGTCACTGTCCTGCTTCAAGAACAAATCACGGGAATGTTTCTTTTTTCAATAAAAGCGATCCAGTGTCAGGGAGCGTAACACACTATAACGAAAAGGTCGATGCGCAAAAAATGTCTAAAAGCTTTGTTAGAGTTGCTTTTTCTGAATTTGAGTTACCGCCGAGAAGCTCATTTTTCAGCGAACAAAGACGAGTGATAACTTTTCTTAGGTTGGTCCCTAAGCAGAAATAGGCCACGGCAAGATCCGAGATAAGTCCAAAGTGTTTGCAAAATGTGGCCGATAATTCATCTTCGTCAGTTTATTTGATATCGGAATGGAGCTCGTTTCCGAAAAGCCGATCTTACTCGGCAAAATTAGAGTTTTAAGCGTTGCACAATTCCGTTTCGCTCCCGGAAAATTATCAGCTGCAGTCGCGGCCAACGACGACATAATTTCCTAGCGAAGCAAACATTCCACTTGCAACCACGTTAACTCGTCTACAATATTACACTGTCTGTTTGAAGTTTAAAGTTTGCATCTTGTTTGCTCTTTGGATTAAAATTTCATAAGTGCTTCCCGAGAATACGTACATAGAACCGGAAAGCATTTGGTTTTGAAGTATGGAGTTCATGGTATTAAATTTGTATCCAGACCAAAAGGTAAATATGAACAAAATAGCGGTTTTCCAGGAGGAAAGAGCTCCCAGACATTCAAATCTAGTTGAAGATATTTTTATTAAATCTATTAAGCAATTCGGCCTGAAAAAAGCTCTAATTCAAGGTACTAATGTGAGCTTCCCATTCGATTTAATAAGTAAATAATCTACATATTGGTAATTAGATCTGTTAAAAAGCACCTGCGTAGGAATTTTAAAGTAGTTCATTATACCAATGTTGACTATTCATTAGATTTAATAGTTAAATATGGCTGTTAGTTAGTAATTCGGTTGATTAAGAAGCAACTTTCCAGGAATTTTGAACTAGTTCAAGATACTCATGTTAACTTCTTGTTAGGTTTAATTGGTAAATATAGATACAAGAAACTCTCTAGTAATTCAAGATGTTGAATGTACATGCAAAACATGGTGATGGGTTGGTAGATTGGTCTATTAGGCAGCGATTTCATGAATTCCGAATTAGTGCTAGCTATTAATGTGTAAATTTCGTTAGATTTAAAATTGTAACGTTATTACTATAAGTTTTGATAATTCATTTGATATTAACTATTAAATAGTAGCGCTCCACGAGCACACCTTGCACAAAATATTAAAAAAAGTTCTATTACCAGGTTTCAATCGTTAGCACTTTACATTAATTACAATCGTTAGAAATTAAAGTCGCTAGCAATAGTTAAATAATAATTGTCACAATGCTCACCACAGATAAAATATGAATCAATTGACTACTAAATTTTCATGTTTTCGTTTACTAGAGGACATTTAATCATTCAACTACTTAACTAGTAAAGAACGATCTAGAAAAAAATAAATTACAGCAGGTCGTGGAAGTGTAAACGTATGCCGTACGTTCATAGGTTTCGTGAGGTTAACTTCATTCTACTTCTGAATAAGTAAATGTGATAAGATTATACATTGTTGATCTGAAAACAACCCAGAAATTTACTCGCATTTAATAAATGTAAAAGTAAAATGTCTGCCGCTTTCTTGTATGCATGTGCGTGCTCTTCGCTTCGCCCCATCGATTGTATTTCGCGAAACTAGTGGCGTGCTGATGTTCCTTCGCACATTGCTCTGATGCTTTGCGTAAGTTCTTCATTGATATTTACTGGAGTTTTAAAAAGTGAATATTTTAGGTATGGCTAGTCGAAGAAGTCTATCAGTGTTAAACCATACGAGCTAGGTGGCCACGATATGTATGCCAACGTATTCGATCAAACAATTGTCAAAGAATTCTTGCAGATAGTTCAACGAGCTGCATAAGCTGTAACCTTATCTCTTGGTAAAAGCCATATTACAGTTCGTCGTCATGTACAGCATTGATGAAAGATTGAAAAACTGTTTCGCAAGATCTCTGTACGATGTCTTCTTTTTCTGATTATAGGCCAATGTAGGACAAGAGGCTAATCTAACCCGTCGAACAGAGAAGAGAAGTTCCACAACATGATTAAACTGGAGGTGTCTTCTTCTTCTTTTGATTACGGCCCAATGGCCTGTTAATTATCTACAATGGAGTAGGTCTTATAAGCCCTCGTTGCACGTATGCCGGACAGAAGGCTAACCTAACCCGTCGAACCGAGAATAGAAGTTCCACAACATGGTTGCACCGGAGGCTTCTTCTTCTTCTTCTCTATATAGGCCAACGGCCCGTTGATTACCTACAATCGAGTAGGTTCTGTGAGCCCTCTTTGCACGTATGCCGGGCAGGAGGCTAACCTAACCCCTCGAACCGAGAATAGAAGTTCCACAACATGATTGCACTGGAGGCTTCTTCTTCTTCTTCTGATTATAGGGTAATGGCTTGTTAATTACCTACAACGGAGTAGGTCCTATAAGCCCTCCTTGCACGTATGCCGGGCAGGAGGCTAACCTAACCCGTCGAACAGAGAAGAGAGCAACATGATTGCATTTGAGGCTTCTTCTTCTTTTTCTTCTTCTTCTTCTTCTGTATATAGGCCAACGGCCTGTTAATTACCTGCAATGGAGTAGGTTCTGTGAGCCCTCTTTGCACGTATGCCGGGCAGGAGGCTAACCTAACCCCTCGAACCGAGAATAGAAGTTCCACAACATGATTGCACTGGAGGCTTCTTCTTCTTCTTCTGATTATAGGGTAATGGCTTGTTAATTACCTACAACGGAGTAGGTCCTATAAGCCCTCCTTGCACGTATGCCGGGCAGGAGGCTAACCTAACCCGTCGAACAGAGAAGAGAGCAACATGATTGCATTTGAGGCTTCTTCTTCTTTTTCTTCTTCTTCTTCTTCTGTATATAGGCCAACGGCCTGTTAATTACCTGCAATGGAGTAGGTTCTGTGAGCCCTCTTTGCACGTATGCCGGGCAGGAGGCTAACCTAACCCCTCGAACCGAGAATAGAAGTTCCACAACATGATTGCACTGGAGGCTTCTTCTTCTTCTTCTGATTATAGGGTAATGGCTTGTTAATTACCTACAACGGAGTAGGTCCTATAAGCCCTCCTTGCACGTATGCTGGACAGGAGGCTAACCTAACCCGTCGAACAGAGAAGAGAGCAACATGATTGCATTGGAGGCTTCTTCTTCTTTTTCTTCTTCTTCTTCTTCTTCTGTATATAGGCCAACGGCCTGTTAATTACCTGCAATGGAGTAGGTTCTGTGAGCCCTCTTTGCACGTATGCCGGGCAGGAGGCTAACCTAACCCCTCGAACCGAGAATAGAAGTTCCACAACATGATTGCACTGGAGGCTTCTTCTTCTTCTTCTGATTATAGGGTAATGGCTTGTTAATTACCTACAACGGAGTAGCTCCTATAAGCCCTCCTTGCACGTATGCTGGGCAGGAGGCTAACCTAACCCGTCAAACAGAGAAGAGAGCAACATGATTGCATTGGAGGCTTCTTCTTCTTCTTCTGATTATAGGGTAATGGCTTGTTAATTACCTACAACGGAGTAGCTCCTATAAGCCCTCCTTGCACGTATGCTGGGCAGGAGGCTAACCTAACCCGTTGAACAGAGAAGAGAAGTTCTACTACATGGTTTACAATTGTCAAAGAAGTTTGTATGACAACCCTCCAAAGCACGACCTGTACAATGTGCCATTGAAAAATATTGGGCCAATAATCGTCTTCGGCTCAACCCTATCCGCACCTATTTTTCCGGTAAAACGCTTCTTCAGGTAAACATGTAGATTAACTGTAGACCGCATTCTTATATTTTTTGAGTTTACATAGTCGTTTACGTGAAACCATGATTCATCTGAGAAGAAAGTTTGGTCATATATAGCCATTGATGTTCAGAAACCAACGACGAAACTCTACTCGTCTTTCATAATCGGGCAGTAGAAGCTCGTGCACAGCAGTTAAGCAGTAAAAGAACATGTGGAAATTCTTTTCCGATATGGCAAATTTCGCAAAGAAGTGTTACGTTTATTTTGCCCCTAAGATTTAGGCTTCCCGTTATGCTTGTGGGTTGTGCTGGTTACGCACCCATATATTTTGAATTCGTCCTTCATTAGTTCCATATTTGAATTTGCGCGGGGTTGATAAAACTTTTTGGGTTCCTGGTCAACAAATTTTGTAATGATCTGGGTTCCGTCTTGTGTTAGCTATGACAGGTATCAGAGCTTCGTACCTTCGAGGTGTGACTTTTTGAAGTCAAATCGGTTTGCATCTGGATTTTTCTTGGGGGATCTTGAAGCAATTTGGCGTTATGGGTTCCGTATGGTGTTAATTGGACCATCGCCTATCCGTTTGTTACGGGATCTAAATTCTGATTACCGAGCACATGATGGCAACCGAGGCTTCGCTAAGCGTATTCGTGTAAGCTCTTGTATTGGAAACTACAGGAATTTTCCATCGGTTTTCCGTCTCCCAGATTTGGGTCTGTCCACGACTGTAGCATCCATTCGGAATTCCACCAGGTCAGGCGTATTTTGCAATTTAATTTATGGGTCTTCGTTATTTCGTTCCAAGCGCTCCGACAGTAGGAAGCATATTTTCTTTACGTTTTGCGCTTCAAGCAAGAACTTTAAGTATTTATTTTGATCCATCTTACACTCTGTTTATGTGTTCATTCAATATTTTGAAATTAAATTTATCGTACAGCTTTAATTCAGTGAATCTATACTTTTTGTAATTAACCAGTAGGGTTGTGCGTTACTTATGTGAATTAGCAAGTTTCGTACCTGTTGTTAATTTAAATTCATTTAAATACATTTAACCTCTATGACTCTTCAGGTGTGTGCTTATTTTTGATAAATTTATCAGCTGTGTGATTGTATAAAACCGGATTTACGCTGCTCTGTTGAACAGATAAAGAAGGTTTACACCCCAATTTTTCCTACATTATTTTACTGTCTTGCTTATTTATGACGACTTTATGTAATTAAGCTTATATTTAACCTGTTAATTTGTAGCGTGTAAAATAGTAAACAGTTGTCCCTGTGTTTTTGGCTTCACTAGAATACCTGGACAGCTGTTGAGCGAAGTATTTTGGAATTAAGGGTGAATTTGGGTGACAGAAGATCAGCTTGTTGGGGCGAGGAAAGTCGTAGAAACACTAGCCTTACATTCTGTATATTTTTTTATTCCGCTTTGTAGGTTGATTGCTGCCTTTTTTCCACAATACGTCAGCCAGTTTCATGAAATTTCTGTATCAAGTGCTTTAACGTAGGGTAAAACGAGTTCTGGTATGGATGTTCTTCCTGGAAATACCTGAAATAACCATGAACTGAATAGTGTTATGCACCATCAGCTTTCCGGCCATTCCGGAAATAAGCGTCAACCATAAATTTAATGCTTCTTGTATTACAGTGGAAACCATTTTTAATAAGGTATTAAATTTTTACGTTTGAATGTTTTCCTATTGATAGCTTATAACGTAATTTTGTTTACTTCTTCAGGGCGAAGTAAACCTCAAGAAACACTACATACACATGGTGTGGCGACATACGTTTTCACGTCCACGGCTTGCTCTAATTTTCTTTTGATCGGTCCTTATATTGCTCACTGAATTGTAAGGAAACTTCATTTCTGTTCTAGCGACTATATTATAAAAAATTATTTTGGGATTTACTGTGAAAATGGCTCACTTTAGATAAATTTCTAGGAAATATTGTTAAGCAATTAGCAGTTTTGACAAGAAATTATAGTTCTTTGAAGTTAATTTCATAAATCAGTCCATATAATATTAGTTACAAACTGAATAATAAAGTAATCAATACATCCAATTCGATTTCTTCATAGAAGTTTTAAAACTTTGAAATGATTAGTTGCATATCCTCTGTTACCCTTGTTCAAGTTTTCAGAGACGATTGCTCACTTTCAAATTCTAATATTTTTAGTTAATTGAAATGAACTAAGAAATTACTAATTAATAGAAGATGATTCTCATTGTAAATAACTGACGTTTAGAGGTTATTAGAATCGTCAGCAAAATTAGAACTTGACTATGTAGTTCAACAAAAATTAGTTTTCTAGCAATTTGAAACCAACTGAAGGCATTAATGTTAATGTATCATTAGCTCCATCAGTTAACTATGGTCACGAATTTGTAGTTTGCTCCATCAGCAACCAAACTTCGAAACATTTCAAAAGAGTCTGAATTAAAATTCTTTTTTATACCTTACCTAGATAAAAGAGAAGAAGATGTTTCTGTTAGATTTAGTTTAAATTTGTAACTTAAAAAAATTCAACATAAAAAAGTTACTTACCACCATTTGGTAAATGGCATCCACAATGTTGTACATTTCGTCCCTCGTAATGTATCCGTCGTTGTCCACATCGTAAAGCCTAAAAGCCCCTGAAAGACACGCAACAGACTATTTAATAATACAAAAGAGCAACCCGATTAAAGCCAGATGCCGAAGCCCATTAGCGACTTTACGGCAATGGAAACCCAACTAAATGCATCCTGGTACAACCGTAAAGTTTTCCTTCGTCGCAAACAAAATTCGTGACGATCTCGAGCATTCAGGCCATAAAACAAGGGGCATCTCGGCATCTGACCGGTGGCATTAGGGTAGCCATGTCGAAGTATTAGGAGAGCACTTCTTTGCACCACGGACTATCCAACTTTGGCCGGATTTAGCGGGGTTAAGTGAAATTTCGAGCGACTCCAGCTTAAGATTCCAGAGCAAGTTGGAGGCTCGGATTTAATCGACCCGCAGTTCGCACAAGGTGCAACTGGGGTGTTGCGCCACAATCTTCACACGTTTATAAGTAGGGCGAAATACCTTAAGGGCATGCAGGACACGTACGACAAGCACGGTGTTCTCAGATTAAAGGCGATGTGGCACGTATAGTTTACTTAAATTCTTTATACGTTCGGATAACTCGAGCTGGGTCACGTATTTGTAGGGCTTATTTTTCGTCTGCACTGGAAAACTTGAGCTATGAGGAACTTGGAAAGTTATAGAGTCGGACGTTTGAAATAGAGACGCGACGGAACGGTATGCGAAAGGATCGCGGTTGGTCAAGTCAAAGCTCTCGAGGCTGTGGCAATCGACAGCATTTTGAAGAGCAGAAAATTGTATAGAACTTAAACTAGCGAAAAACTCATAACAACAAAAAGCAGACAATACTCCTGATACGTAAAAGGAACTCAAAGGATACATGAGTAAAAGTTCTTCAAAATCTAAAAATAATCAGAACTTGTTACGGATCCGCTGGTAGCCATATGAGACTCAAATCTAGGGACTAATGAGGTACTGAAGTCATTAAACTATGGTACTTAGTGAGTGTATTATTTTTTTCTCCATTCAGTTATACTACCGTCACCCCCCCCCACCCGGAACCGCTTTTCGCATTACTTCAAGGGAGTGCGGGCGTCCCTTACACACTATCCATTTATGCAACACGCACCCTAAACTTAACCAAGTGAAATGAGGTGGCCTGAGCTGGGGCCGCATGTCACTGTGTGACCTCGAGTAACTGCGCTTGTTTGCACTGCCCCATCGAGGTGACAGAAGCTTAAAGTTTCTAAAGTGTGAGAACAGTAAAACCCTTTTATAAAAGTGAGTAATTATGTAAACCAAATTTTTCGATAATCTCTCTTTTTTTTTTTTTTTCTTTTTTT